>WTSP01004597.1:10893-42279 GCA_025331215.1 Actenoides lindsayi | reverse complement strand
GGAAGGAAGGAAGGAAGGAAGGAAGGAAGGAAGGAAGGAAGGAAGGAAGGAAGGAAGGAAGGAAGGAAGGAAAAAGAACAGAAGAAGGGAAGGAAATTTATACATCTTTTTTCTAAATTATGACTTTCCACATAGCCTAATTTTCATCACCAAGTCAAAATATGTGATTTAACATTAGAAATGTATTCAGAAAGCGAAAAACAGCAAATACCATCATGATGGAAATAACCACAGACAGCAGTAAACTGAAATGGCTCAAGGGCAGGCAGACCAGCTCTGCATGCTAGCACCAAACAACAATCCATCCCCAAATATCAAGAGACAATATCAAGCCAAATTAATATCTCTGAACACTTTTTTCTCTCAAACTGTTCAAAGCCATATCTGACCTCTGCTGGCCAGATTTTTCTAGTCTCTTTATCCTATCCATTTACAGAACACCCCATGCCAGCTTCCCAGGCATGGCTGGGGCTGGTAGGTGGTATTTTATACATGGCTATTTTGACTCCTCTCTCAATGGAGGAATTACACCAAGTTTTGAAGCAACTGAGGAATCCAAACACTAGTTCTAACAGTTTTCCAAGCCCTGAGCAGACATACTGATGGAAGATGGCATTTGGCAGAGTGAGGGATATGACCTGTCTCCCAACAGATACCCAGGCAGTGTGGCCTCATTTCACTCGTGTGCCTGGGAACTCCTCGGGTCAGGTTTCCCACGGGCTAACACACCTTCCTGCCACCCAGCCACCAGGACAGCTATGACTGCATTGACAGAAAAAAACCACCCTTTGCTTATAGAATACTTTGTGGCCAGACTATTATTAACATAGATTTTCATGTTCACGTTCTTGCTGTGTTTATATAAAATGGAATTGTTTTTACTTGCTTGTTTTAAACTTTTAGGAAGCAGAGAGAGAGAACATGCCTGCATGGGAACACACTGGACTGGCCATCAAAGGTGGATGAGTTCTTCTCTTTGACTGCAAAACTGCAGCTGAAATGCATGTCACAGGTAGTTGATTAGTTTAATACTTTGCTGAGAGGCATTCACACACTGGGTGTGCTACAGGGACCTGGGACAGAACAAATAAACCACAGTGAGATGCATATTGCAGAGGTACATCTCCACAAACATCCCAACCTTGTGCTCAGCCCTCACAGAGATCCATCTCCTCCTGGGGCTTGGGGAAGCGTCCTTCCTTCTGAGCACTGTGGAGTACATCCTGGCTCCTCGGAAATAATAACCATAAATTTCATGTGAACATCTGACAACAGCAGCTACGTAAACACTAATCACAGGTAGCTTCGAAAAGCGGTTTCAGACACAGCTTGTAGCATTCCTCAGAATTACCAAGTCTTGTTTTAACGGCAGAGTTTGTGAGCTCTTGCTCTGTAATAGAAAGTGTATTATGCACAGGAATCAAGAGCTTCACCGAAACTTAAATCTACTACTTTCAAGCATCAATATGTATTATAGTTAAGTTTACACTGTAATCCTTAGCTAGCCATAAAAAAACCTGTAGACTTTTAGATGCTTGCCACCTGTTAATGAGCCTACAAGACAGATTTCTTGGTGTTATGACATCAGAGCAACTTCATAATTACATGGAAAAAATCACCATCAGAAAATATCAGCATAGGTCAAACCCTAAAATCCTTCCCTGAGCAGAAACTCTCATCAAAATCAGTAGGACCAAAGATACAAGGATCACTCACAGAAAAGTTTCAGGGCTGTTCTTTCAACCTACATATCTAAAAAATACCTGTTAAAATGCATCAGATCAGTTTGCTTTGTGTCTTTTCTTGCCAGCATGAAAAATGCCTTGATGATTACACAATCACAGTCCTTCAAAGAATAGCTCTGATTTGACTTTAAAAACTTCATAATGCTGGCTTTGCTGTGTAGACTACACTTGCCTTTGAGATGAATAAGATACTTTCTGCCTATCGAGCTGAAATTCATGCAGCAGTTCTCAGATTTTAATGAGCAGAAAATCTTTGTTGGAAAGACAGGTTAGACTTGATTTTTTTTTTTTTTTTGATTTTTTTTTTTTTTTAAGATGAGAAAATACTGGCAGTAGCAGTGGGAAGGAGTCAACATGTGTTCACTGGATACAGCAGTTACAAGATCTTGTATATGAAAAAAGGATTAGAGCAACATGGATTTCACCTTTTGTAGATCTGGAAAATTTAGTTACAGGTTCATATTGTTGAACAAATGCCATGAACTGATCCCACTTCTATTGACATTATGGGGAAATCTCTCATTCATTTTCTACGGAACAATTCTAATCTCTTTTCTTTATTCCATACCCAAGAATCTTACCTTAGCAGATCAAGGATTTAACTTTGCAACATGCTCCCAGGACATTATAACACAGATAGTGCAGAAGACCTAATTTTACTGATGTCTTAGTATAAGCACTCCTATAGGAACAGGGAATGGAGCCTATTGTGTAGATAGCAGGCAGCCATGGAAATCAAGGACCTCAGACTCAATTTAAGGGTGGCAACATGAGTTTCTAGTGTAAAGCAATAGGCGATAATGTCATTCATGGATGTATGAACAAGGAAGTAGTGAGTAGGAGTAAGGAGCTGATCTAATCTTTCCCCACTGCTCTGGTAAGACTAATATCGGCATAGTGCAAAAAAGTTCTACTGCCATATTTTAAATAGGAAAAGTTGGAGATAGGTCAGAGAGAGAATGAGAGAAAAGGTGTCTCTCTGGTGAAAGCCTGGAAGGGATCTCTCTGCTTACCTTATCAAAAAGATGGAGACATGACTTGACTAAAGAGTACAAGTACCACCACAAGAAAATAATACCGTATGCAAAAGATCTCCTTCATCTAGTGGAGAAAGCATAGCAGGAATCAACAGCTAGAAGCTGAAGCCAAACAAATTCATACAAAGAAACCCAGGCATGCATTATTAATAGTAGGAGCAATTAATCCTGGGAACTACTTACCAAAAGTAGGGTTGGATTCTCCGTCTCTTGATGTTTTCAGATCAAGATGGGATGGCTTCCTAGTAGAGATGCCCTAGGCAAACCCCTATGAAAGGGAAGGAAGGTGAGACATAATAGTCCATGATATACCATAAGACCAGTTGACTGGATGATCCTGTTGTTACTACCCATTGGCTTTATCTCTGCTAGTAAATTAAAGTGTCAGTTCATGGGCCTAGACTCCAGAACGTGATCACCTACGCTATTAAATTGTTAGAATAGTCTCTCACATGCTGTTGGTCTCGGTCAACTAGACCTCTCCCAGACACAATCAGCACAGTCTGGGAATGGGCATAGTTCTGGGCTACAGGAAATTTGGACACAGCACCCTGTTTTGGAAAGGAAAGGATTGTAATTGTGGCACACGCTGACCAGACCACCCTTTGGTTGGCAAAATCCACTTTTGCCTGTATTACTTGCAGAGGCTTGAGTCAGCTACGGCTGCACAAGGTTCAATGCCGAGCAAGAGAAACGCCTGTGAATCAGATATTCCAGAGTTGCCTCCAAGTAGGTGGAATGATGTTGACACACTCACAGCTTTGATGAGCCCTAAAAGGGAAAAAGGGAGAATGTTTTGACATATGTTGAATATTCAGAAAGGGTAATTGTTTCCTGCAGTAACTGACATTCCATAGGAGTAGTGTATTCCTGCCAGTCATGTCCATACTCGACAGAGACGTTGAAGCCGTGCTTCCCACACAACCCCCGCAATTAGGCAACACAGAGCCTGATAACTGGGATCTTTTAAATGTCAACATAGATTCCTAGTCCAGTGCTCACTTGGTGCTCATTAGCAGCATTGAGTTAATGTGTTTTGCTGCTGACGGTGATGATGTACAGGGACTCAACTGCTACCCTTGATGTCTGCTGTAATAAGAAAACAAGGAGTGCAAGTTCAATACAAGATTTAGTATCTCATCTCAGGGATCCCAGAAGGATGCTCTTCACTGTTTCCAAGTGCTGGAAGCATTTCTTGCCTCCTGAGTTAAAGAGATACCAACCCTCAGGCTTTTTATAGAATAAAAAAATCCCATATACTCTGACTAAATCTTTAGCAGGCTCTAAACAATTTCCACAGTGAAATTGCAACTACAGTGCATGTCTTCCTGTTGAACATGACAGCTCAGTAAATATTGTATGGGCCATAAAGAGAGTTGGGCAGCAGTTGCTGGGCTACCACTGTGCAGCACATCAAATGTCCCTAATGCATAGTTTGGTCCACTGGAAGACATGGGACAAAAGACTGGAGTTATAATGAGCCTCTACATAAAGACTTCCAGAATTCATCTCCATTTATAAATCAACTAACACAAAACCCCCAAGAGAAAACAAAACAGTACTATCCTTTCTTTTAGTTGAAGAATTAAAGGCAGAAAGGTGAGGTGCTTTTGGTTCACAACATGTTCAAAAAGAACTTAAGGGCAGGTCTCCATTGCATTGCTGTGCAGACACCACATACATTTGTGAGCACTGCATACCTCCAAAATGGGTGTTGTCCTCCATGCTGAGTGCCACAGTGACAGGACTAACTTAACAGCATCTGAATGAGGGAGTTTAGAACTAGTTCACATATCTGCACAAAGCACCCAAACCAGCCTTGTGCTCTGTGTGTATCAAAAGACTCTCTTGTCCAAGAAAACGGAGCAATCCTGAGCCTCTCTGAGACTCACTGCAAGGGTATGCAAACAGACACTTTCCAGTTGTCTTCTGAAAGCCTAAAGATCCTATGCTGACAATGAGGTCATCTCTCTCAGATCAAGGTTTATTATTTTTGAGAAACTCAGATCACTCAACACCTGGAGGCAATTTCCTAAGCGTCTGCAGTTTTACAATGTGAAGCCAAGGTGGGATGAAAGGGCAAAACCCAGTCAGCTCTCAGAAAACCTGGCACTCCTGGGCTTTGCAAGTTTGCCTTCACTGAGTAAAGTTGTCATTTGCAGGGTATCAGTGAAAAGCTTCTGGTTAAAGTGAAGCAACACTGTGGTTGTGATTTCCCCTTCATTATACAGAACACCCGTATTTTAGAAAATGTCAATCAGATTTAACCTGGGCCTTAGAAAAGTATGTTGTCATAAAAAGTGGCTATAACACTGGAAAGCAGCACTCTGAACAGCGGATACAAATACACTAGCAAAGTGTAGAGAGGCTCATGGGCTGGCCATTGCTCATCCTCAACCCAGGGCAGCTTGCACTCTTACAGTCACAGCTCAGTCACAGTTCAGGAGCTGGACCATTGCCAAAGGGCATTTTGGATGTGGCCACTCAGTTTGGGAGGATAAGGTGGCTTACCTGTGTGGCCATGAGACAAGCTACCACTCTAGACCATGGGGCAGAAAGCAGTCCTTGAACTACTTTTTATTCACAGCGGTTCTATGATAGTATTTATCTTGCCAGGACATGAGAGAACAAGAGCAGATGAGGCTCTCAGCAGCATTTCAGACATCAGGACTTAGCAGGAGGCAGTGAGTTACAGTAAAAAAAGTCAAGATTCAGTTTAGGACACCAAGCTGAGGTGTCTACATTTAGGTGTCAACATGTGAGGCAAAGGAGTGGTTCAGTTTTTATCAGCCAAGACCTTCTCGGTGCCCTCTCTGCATTCTGGATAACAGTGCAAAAGACTTTGGGTCTTTTTTATGCTGTGTCATTTCTCACAGCACCAGATAAAAGTCTTGTGCACCCCAGGACGTGTGTCTTGGCAACTGAGCTGAGCCCATAACCTTGGGGAGTAGTGACTGGGCTTCAATGGCTGTACTGACAAGTTCTCCACTGACCATGATGGTGTTGGATGTAAAATGCATACTCAGTGTGGTTTGCATGTAGACGCTGAAGTTCAGGAGTCTTAATGCAAAGCTGAAACCTATCCCAAAAGTATTTCTTTAAATTCATAATAAATTTAATTAACTTTAAAAGACAGACATATAAAATCATATATTGGTCTTAATTAAGATTATTATATTTGTTCTTATTTGTTCTAATCAAGGCATAGAGAGATACAGGTATCAAGGGCTACCAGTGTTAATTTCCATACTTTTCATTACTCTTCATTTTACCATTCTAGATACTGAAACTTTGTTTATGTGAGATGGTATTGCATTTTTAGAGATCATGGATGGATCTCATCTGTGGATGCAGCACTGGTCTCTAATGTTTTTAAGTACTTTTACAGAGCATAGAAAGCCAAGGTGGTAATAACTCCCCAGGTGCTATCTGCCCTGCTACCACCACCTCTATGACAGCAACAGAGAGTGTTCTCAGATGGGAGTGCTGCAGTGTGAGAACTTCCAACAGAAGAAACAAAGGGGCAATAGCAAGGAGAGGCTTAGTAAATAGCTAAGAGACTTTACCGGGCATATTCAGACTTGCCCAGCTGAGCACAAAGACATGACCTGCAATCTGTCAGGACGTGTCCATGTCCACTATATACTCAGTCTCACGATGGACGTTGTCAGGCAGAGGAACCTGACTCAGAGATCCCTTCTCCATTCTGCTGTTGACAGTCTGTCAGATCACAGAATCATAAAATATCTCCAGTTGGAAGAGACCCATACTTGGATCACAGTTTCACAGAGTATCTTGAGTTGATGAGAGATTCTGGGAGCATCCCTCACCTCATTATCACCATCCGTTTTTTTGGTCTTGTCTGTTTATTTTTGTAAAGCTTTCAGCATGTGCTGCTAAGCTGGGTCCAGTTTTGAACAATGCCTCCTTGAAAACAGGAGCAACCCTGACTCAACCTCCCATTCAGAAACTGGGGAGACTAAATGACTCTCTGTGCACCCTGGATTAAGCAGTTTTTTCCTAGTCACAGCAGCAAGCTTTAACAAAGTGTCTTAAATGAGCAGAACATTATTAGAGGGAAGCGAGGGAAGAAAACAGGAGGAAGCATTAGTCTGGGAAACTTGAATTAACAGTCAGCAAGGCCCCAGCCTTGCTCCTCAGCATAGTTATTAAGGAATTATCCTGGACCCAGCTTTCTGCTCACAGCTGTGACGGTGCCAAAGGGATGGATGGCTGCTGCTGTCCTCCCTGGTCACATTCGCCTTGAAGCATGCCTGTGCTCACAATGGTTCAGGCCATTTCCAGGGCTGTGAGTATCCCAGGGACAATGATCTCAGCCTTGCTGCTGGTGAAGATTGTCCGCATGAAGCCCTCAGCCTAGGCAGATGCTCCCAGTTGCCCCAGCTTGGTTCTCTGTAGCCTTCACACCACAGGTTTTGCCATGAGCTGCTGTGGCTCATGCACTATCACTTCTTGCTTACAGATTGGGACCTGTTCCTGTCTGCAGTCATCATTCTCTCAGACCACCCCCTCACCTCTCAGGGCCATCACCATACCGGTATGCACCTGGAGCTCCCTTAGGAAGCTGGGGGTGACTCTTCTTCAGGCTTACCAATGGGGCCAGTGGACTCCACACCTTCTAAGATTCCTATCCATCATGTTTACACGCCTCCTGGTTGTAGCAGTTGTCTCCTACTATGTGTTTTCACTGTACCAAGGCCAAAAAATGTAAAGCTTCCAGCTATTACTAATGAAAGTAACAATGGCAGTTTCAATAATAGAATACCACGTGGTCCGTGAGAGTATTGTAACTCTACCAAAAGGCCAAAAGTGATGGGAGTGCAAACAAGGAGGTGGGCTCAAAAAATAATAGTGTAGGTAGTGAACTGGTGAAGCATGGGCCTCTTCACAGTGGAGAATGTGGGTGATAACCATCACTTGTTCTTGAGAAGTAGGATGTGCACTCAGGTACAGAGCGGGGCATGATGCAAAAAGAGGGTAAGGAAAGGAAACGCAGGGAACAAGGGGGCAAAAGGATAAGCAGAGCACATGATGTGAGATGGGGCATAAGAAGAGGATAAGGCAGAGAAACAGCTGATCTGAGACAAGGTGCAGCTGTTTCCTACCGACAATGTCCTGGCTTCTTTGAGGATTTCCCCCTCTCTTCCTTCTCCCCTTCAAATCTTCACTACCAGCGCACTCTGTGTCCGTGGGGCTGCAGACCAGGACATCTCCTGACTGGACAGCCACAATGGTACCAGTGCTAGTGACATCCAAAAGAGCCTAGAAATCTGCATTTCTAACTGGTTTGTTAGAAACATGTTTTGGCACCGACATTAGCCTTGAAGGTCCTTACATCAGAACAAATTGCATTTGGTTCAGGTTTACCCAGTGCTATTATAATCCGTATTTATATTTCTCCAGAGCCTTCCTACCAGGTCCCGGGATAAATTCTCCCTCTTATCACGTGTTACAGAAACTCCCTTCGAGCCGTCTCCCATCCGCATGTACACAAAGCAGCACAAACAGGGTTAACTGGGCTCTCCACAGCATCCAAACCTTTGAAGAATGGGCCATGGGCACTGTAGCTTCCAGCGTGTTTCCTCCTGTGTGGAGGCGCTGGGCGCTGGGGGTGACAGGCGGGAGCGATGTTGCAAAGCTCAGGCTGGCCTGGCTCTGCTGAAGCTGCAACTTGAGTTACAGGCAGTAGCTCTGGCTCAGCCCAGGAGTGAAGAAACATCTCTTTTGGGTACGATAATGGAGGGAGAGAGATGTTGGGAAGTGAAAGCCATGGCAGATTGAGCTGGCAGCAGGACCCTGCAAACACTCGTCTTCCAGTTCCCCCCAGGCAAGCTGCCTAGCTCCTGAGCATGTGATTCATGGAGACAGAGTAATCAAGGGAAATATGAAATATTTTATGTCCCCCAAACTCTTGCAGTAAAAAATGTGTTGGCTTTCATGTCCTGCAGGCAGCTCGCTCACATACATCGTGCATTCCCTGGAGCAAGGAAACAACCAGCGGTGTTTCACCAGAGAAGAGAAACATCTGAGCGGTGCTGAGGAGGATGAGGGACAAGACAGAGAAGAACAAATTGTTCTCAGCACCCAGTGCTTGGAGAGGCTGTTCTCAGGCCTGGGACACACCAGCAGCCCAAGGGGCATCAGCTGGAGCAATAGTGCTGCATTCCCTGCAGCAGACCATGAGCAGTCATGGGATGAAGTGGAGTCGTTCCCTGTGGAAGAGCTCTTATTTACACAAAAAAACATTTAAAACCAGGTCTGCTGCCACACGTATCACTTGGCTCTGTTCGACTTGCATGTGATTTTTGAGCAGCCCTCCTCATGGCTGGAGACCCATCAGCCATTTTGTGCTTAGGCACAAATTAAGGGATGTCTTGGTTTTGTTTTCCCATCCTCTGTCCTCTGTACCACATACAGCCAATCTTGACTCATCTTTACTTTATAGGGAAGGGCAGAGCACCCAAGAATTCAAGTGCATTGCATGAAAGATTATGCTTTAAAAAAACCAAACACAACAAAACCAACAAAAACTAGCACAAAACCCCCATCCCGAGTATGCGGTAAAAGGACCTCCCTCCCTGCCTCCCTCCCTCCAGTAGAGATGAGATTTTGGGACTTTTCAGTAGCAGCCTGGCAGTTTGGGCTCCTGTTTCAATGGAGCTTCTTTATTAAATAAATCCTATTTATATCTGCTTCTCTATCACCAGAAGAAACACTCTGGGCAAATCCTACCTCTCTTCCTTCTGACAATGACTGAGATGAGCTCGCTCATGTGCCCTGGATCTGCGTTGCTTAAAGTTAGTAACAAACAACATAGTGAAATAAAATTAGCGTTTTAGTCATTTCTTTCTCAGATTCTCATTTCCTGATTTCTCTTTGTTATCTACATAGGACGAAAGCAAGTGAAATCTTCATCCTTTCTGGCTGTGAGGCAATTAATTCCTCTTTTTAATTGTGAGGGTGTTTTGCCATAAATGGTTTAACTTCTACCCAGGTTGTCTTCTGCATCTGCCACTGTTTCTCAAAACCTTTAAGAAATACAATGTGTTCTCACTGCACGGGCTCCCTAACTCCCACACTGTGCTACGTCTGGAAAATGCTCCCATGGGGATACCTATCATGTCAAGCACTTTACTTTTTTAATTTTAGGGGCTTTAAGCAATGCTGCTCCCTGCCAGTCCTGACTGCATTGCTGTGAGAACAGATGACTGGCATGCAGTCCCTGCCGAGGCTGCCCCCTTCCCATGGGGTCAAGGTGGCTTGAATCCCTGCCTTCACAGAATCACAGAATCACAGAATCACAGAATCACAGAATGTCAGGGGCTGGAAGGGACCTCAAAAGATCATCAAGTCCAACCCCCTTGCCAGAGCAGGATCACCTAGACCAGATCACACAGGAACATGTCCAGGCGGGTTTTGAAAACCTCCAGAGAAGGTTACTCCACAACCTCCCTGGGCAGCCTGTTCCAGTGTTCTGTCACCCTCACCATGAAAAAATTATTCCTCATGTTTGTATGAAACTTCCTATGCCTCAGCTTCCACCCATTGCCCCTTGTCCTGTCATCGGGCATCACCGAGAAGAGCCTGGCTCCATCCTCCTGGCACTCACCCTTTAGATACTGATAAACATTGAGGAGGTCACCCCTCAGTCTCCTCCAAGCTAAAGAGCCCCAGCTCCCTCAGCCTTTCCTCATAAGAGAGATGTTCCACTCCTTTAATCATCTCTGTGGCTCTGCGCTGGACTCTCTCAAGCAGTTCTATGTCCCTCTTGAACTGGGGGGCCCAGAACTGGACACAGTACTCCAGATGTGGCCTCACCAGGGCAGAGTGGAGGGGCAGGAGAACCTCTCTCCACCTACTGGCCACAGCCCTTGTAATAGACCCCAGAATGGCATTGACCCTCTTGGCCACAAGAGCCCCTTGCTGGCTCGTAGTCAGCCTCCCACCAACCAGGACCCCCAGATCCTTTTCCCCTTCACTGCCTTCCAACAGGTCAGTCCCCAGCCTATACTGGTACCTGGGTTGTTCTTTCCCAGATGCCAGACTCTACACTTGCCCTTGTTATATTTCTTTACGTTTCTCCCCACCCAACTCTCCAGCCTGTCCAGGTCTCTCTGGTTGGCAGCACAGCTCTGGTGTGGCAGCCACTCCTCCCAGTTTGGTGTCACCAGCATGCTTGCTGACAGTGACTCTGTGACCTCATCCAGGTCATTGATGAATGTGTTGAACAGAACTGGTCCCAGCACCGACCCCTGTGGGAACCCCACTAGTTACAGGCCTCCAACCAGACTCCATCCCATTGACCACAACTCTCTGGCTTCTTTCCTTCAGCCAGTTCCCAACCCACCTCACTACCTGATCACCCAGAGCACACTGCCTCAGTTTAGCTGTGAGGATGCTGTGGGAGACGGTGTCAAATGCCTTACTGAAATCAAGACAAACCACATCCACTGCTCTACCATCATCTCTCCACCTGGTTATGTCCTCATAAAAGGCTATGAGGTTGGCCAAACATGACCTCCCCTTGGTAAAACCATGGTGACTGCAGATCCAAACGAGCGCTGTGGAGTCCAGGGTTCAAGGTGTCATGACTGTGGAGCTATCTTGTGAGCCAGCGTGGTCTCCTCTAGGGCTGGGACTGCCTGGAGGAGTGTGCTGCACGTGTTCTTGGCCATGGCTGCTACCAGCTGCTGGCTTCCAGGTACTGACCAGACATGGTGTCAGGTGAACAGACACAGCTCTTCTGTATCCAAGCAGAATGGCCCTTGCTGGAAAGGAAATTGGAGTTTTACACCCAGCACGTTTGAATGAAGAGCCCTGAATTAAAATGAAACGCTTGGTTCTGTGAGGGTTGAAAGCCAATGCTTGGTATTGCTCATGGAGCTGGCAAAATGACTGTGAATTTGCCCTGCTTTGCCTCTTGCTCTTTTCCCTTGTGCAGATGTAGGGCAGGCAGAGTGAAAGGAATGGCAGCTTTGAGGGTCTCCTGTTCCTTCTGTTGTGTCAGAGGTTTCCTTTGACTCTGCTCCTCTCCTGAAAATGCAATAGAGATAAATGAAAGTGGATCGTGTGTTTCCTGCACTTGTGGTTGTCTCGTACCTTCCCTTTTCTGCTTTATTCTGTTCTGTTCTCCATCTCCAAAAAGCAAAGCCTGCACCAACCTCCAGAAATGCACGATGCTCCCGTGCTGGGTGGGCTGTGCCAGCACTGGGGCTGCTTTCTACTTAGTCTTGTGTCCCTGAATTCTGAGGCTGGGGAGCCACTGCCATAGAGCACTGAAGGTCAAGGTTACATCAGCCGTGGCTTCGCTGCAGATTAATTCCCTGCTGGGTGATGGCCCACGACGCTCCAGGCTGGCCATGGCTCCTGGCCACGTGTGTGACAGAGGGAAGAGATTCAGCTGGATGCAGCCAGTAGTCATCCTGAGGCACAGGTTTGCCAAGTGCTGGAGAGGAGAGACTCGTTAATAAAGTGTCTGAGGGCCAGACTGATGATGGTAGGAAAGGGTGAAAGGATGCAGAAAGTAGAACTAGAATTTGGCACGTGTGTGCCACCTTAGGCAGCTGCAGTGCCTGTGTTACCATCACCTTCAATCTGCTGTTAGAGTCAGCAGGGGCAGTGTCTGCTGTGCCTGAGTTGGCAGTGGGACCTCCTGTAGCATCCTCTGCTTCTGCTGAGGGAGCACTGACAGAAATCTAGTGATGGGTGGGTGTGTGGCACCCAGTTGGTCTGGTTGTAATAGCCCTGTTAGGATGAAACAAGGTAGGTTTAGACTGGACACCAGGAAAAAATCCTTCATGGAAAGAGTGGTGAGATCTTGGAATGGGCTGCCCAGGGAGGGGGTTGAGTGGCCATCCCTGGGTGTGTTTGAGCATCGTTTGGATGTGGTGTTGGGGGACATGGTCTAGGGGTGAACTTGAAGAGTAGGGTTAGTGGTTGGGCATGATGATCCCAAGGGTCTTTTCCAACCTAAAGGATTCTGTGATTCTGTGATGCTTCGTTCTCTTGATAATTATCAGAATCCAGTTGGTCTGAGGTAGGGTTTTTTAACTTCAAATGCTTTTAAGAAAGGAAGACATGAGCAGCACCTGCTAATGAACCATTATTTCAGAGTTATTGTTCAAAATTATATTGTTACTTTGCTGAACAGTCAGCAATAATAGGGTGGTGTGTTTTATTGTTGAATTAATAAGATCTATCTTCCAGCATTGTGCAGCTGCCGTGGTTGGCTTGTCCCTTCTCTCCACCTCAGGAGAGGATGTCATGCTCTTCCCTGGAGGTGAAGTGGCCGTGGCCCCAGCACGCATTCTGCCCTTGGCAGGAGCCGTGGTGATGTCTGTGGGAGGCTGTGCCAGGGGGTTCTTGGCACGGTCCCACCTCTCAGGAGCTGCACGGGCCCAGGGAGCAGAGCCAGGGCCTCAGGTGCCCACCCACGGTCAGTTTGAAGGTAGAGACAACGAGCTGAAGAGAGAGCTCTGGTGCTGATGTGCTTGGGGCCTCTACTTAGTATTGTGAAGTTTGTTATGAAAAGCTTCCTGTGGCAGCTCTGCTTGAGTCCTGTCCAGAGTTCCTCGGGTTTGACACTGAAGGTCAATGCTCTTCTCTTTAGAAGTCAGCTTTGTAAATATTTTGGTAGTTTGCAAGCCGTTGGTTTATTGTTGGTTTATTGTTTCTTTGTTGAATGCCCCACCAGATATGTTTTCCAAATCAAGACGACTCTTACTTTATTTTTCTTGTTGTTTTTGAGTTTGCTGTGGTTTGGGTTTTGTTGGTTGGTTGTTTTTTTAATTTTTTACTCCTTCCCCTTTAATCCTTTTAACTTTTCAATCCTTTCTACCTTCCCCTGCCTTCAGAGACTGACAGAGGTTCCCCCGTGCTTCCCAATTCCACCCTGACTGAGACAACATAGTTCATTCTTCTTCCCTTCCTGTTCTGTTGCAGATTTTGACTTGAATTACTTTTGGCATTGGAGCAAGTTTACAGACTACATCCAGTGTGTCCTGACCTTCACTGGTGTGACCGGTTACGTCACTTACCTCTGGCTTGACTCATCCCTCTTTGTGGAGATGCTGGGCTTCCTGGCAGTGTTCACCGAGGCCATGCTGGGCGTCCCGCAGCTCTACCGCAACCACCACAACAGGTCGACGGAGGGAATGAGGTACGGCCTTTGTCTCACATAAACCAAGTAAGGGGGGGGGGTGTGCCTGGGGGAGAACCAGAATGCCTTTCTAGGAAGGGCAGTGTCAGCTTTCTCAGTTTCACTTGAAAATACAGCAGCTGCCTGAGTGGATTCTCTGGCAGTAGGAGCTGGTGCTGAGGACAGCGGGAGCTCCAGTAGAACACTGAGGTCTGACCCGTTGTCCCAGTCCAGCTGGACGGTTCCAAGGTGAAACACATTTTAGTGAAACAAGCATGTGAATTATTGCTGTTGCCATCACAGAATGGCTTTGGTTGGAAGGCACCTTCAAGATCAGCCAGTCCAACCTTTGCCCCAACACCGCAAGCTCACCACTAAACCGTGTCCCTGAGCACCAGGTCCACATGCCATTTAAACACCTCCAGGGATGGTGGCTCCACCAGTGCCCTGGGCAGATCATTCTAATGGCTGAGAACCCTTTCAGTGAAGGTATGTTTCTTAATATCCAGCCTAAAACTGCCCTGGTGCAGCTTGCAGCCACTCCCTCTGGTCCTGCCACATGTCACCAGGGAGAAGAGGCTGTCCCCCTCCTCACTCCAGCCTCCCTTCAGGCAGCTGCAGAGAGCAGTAAGGTCTCCTCTCAGCCTCCTCTTCTCCTGGCTAACCAACCCCAGCTCCCTCAGCCACCCCTCACAGGACTTGTGCTCCAGCCCCTTCCCCAGCCTCCTTGCCCTTCTCTGGACACGCTCCAGCACCTCGATGTCCTTCCAGTAGCGAGGGGCCCAGAACTGACCCCAGCATTCAAGGTGTGGCCTCCCCAGTGCCACGTTCTGCAGTTCAGCTCCAGCTTTGCTCCAGCTGCCTTTAGCAAGATAGCCTGCAGATCAACACCAATGCAGAGCAAGAAAATCCTTGGAGCCTGCAGCAAGTAACTCCCAATGTTCCTCAGGTATTACCTCATCACTTTCTCACCAGACATTATTATGTATGTAGTAAATGAAGGAGTGTTTATTTTTGTGTCAGAGCTTGTAACTGACATTCTAAAGAGCTCAAATGAGACATTTACAGCCAGGAGGAGGGAACCCTCTGTAGAGAAGCGTGACAGCAAAGTTCAATCTCCTGCTCACTGCTGGGGTGTTTAAGCTAGATTATCTTTCCATACCAACTGGGTGTCTCAGTGGTAACACTAAGATTGCCAAATTGCAAAGGCTGTAAATAGGAAAGCTTTTTAGGAGAGGAAACATTCACTGTGATGCATCACTGCACTGGGCTGCGGAAAAAAAAGGCATCAAATTCAGTTCATGGAGTGCTGTGATCATTTCTGACTTTGTCTTCTCTTTCCTTGTTTTGAAATGACTAATCTTTAATTGCTTTTACATTTGCTGGACTAATTTTTACTTTGGTCAAAACAAATAACCACTTCCTACCACCCGCAGACCCAAGCAATTCTGGCCTTTGTCGACATTGTTCCCTTTACTTGGCTTGAAAATGCTGATAGTAACTACTTTAAGTGCTTTTCTAGTTTGAAATGTTGAGGGAATGTTCAGGAATTTGCTTTGATGCTTAAGGCACTTTCTGATTTGGATTCCCTTTGGTGCAGAGTGACTCAGGATTTACTTCCACAATATTGGGGTATTTTTCATGCACACGCTGCCCTGGAAAATTCTCTACCTGTGATATCCAGAAGGCAATTTACTTACTAGACCTTCTTTATGCTTGACTTTTCCCTTTTTTACCTGTGAATCACAGTGCCACATTATGATAGCCACTGCCAGATAGTGTTTTGCATTTCCTTAGCTCCTCTTTGGGGACCTGTGTTTCACTTTTCCAATTTCCTGTGTATGCTATTTAGGAAAAGGAGAAAAAAACCCTTTTGTTCTTCATGACAACAGTTTCTTTGCAAAGCATTAAGCACAGAATTGTAAAATCCTCATTTTAAACTTTCTGGCAAGAGAGCTCTCTGTCTAGTTAAGAGGAGATACCATAAAAGGCCTCATTCCCTTGCCATGGAGCAGAGCTGGGTCCAGCAATTCCCCTCTCCAGTTCTACTCCTGAAGCAGTATTCTGCATGGCCTTGGACATTCATGGGTCCAGAGGCTGATGAGACAGTGCACAGCTCATGGGCTTTACTGCAGTTGAGTATGTTCATGCAAAGCCCCTCTGAGTGCTCTTTCCTTTCTCCAGTTACACTGCAGTTTTATATCTGTTGCAGGTACCACGTGTACTTTCTAGCACCATGCAATCCTGAGTTGACTTGATGGTGTCTGAGCATTACTGGGCTGTTCCTATTGTGGGAGTGCCTTCTGCTAAGAATATTGCTTTCTGTTGAAGGAGCTGTTGGAAGTATCTCCTCTGAAGTTGCCTTCCTGCCCCTGCCTCGCTGTCTAAAGCAGGTCAGAGCCCAGTCCTGGAGGCAGTGCCGAGAGCGCGCGGCAGCACAGCCAGGCTGCGCGGGACTGAGCTGAGGAGCTTGCCCTGGGTGTTTGCCAGATGGGGCTGGTTGATGCCCACTGCTCTGTACAGTTAGTTACTGCTCATTGCAAATGTTCCACGCACTGGATGGTTGCACTGGCAGAAGTAACTGTGCTGATGATCCCACTGATAATCCTCTGCCTATCCACTGGCCCGCAGTGGCTGGCTGCCAGACACGCTCTTAGCAAGCCTCTGTGGCAGAGTAAAGTAGCTGAGTTTCAAGGGTCTTTCTCGCTTTAAACTTAATGGGAGAGCAATGAGAATCAAGCTGTTCTATTTAGCGACCCCTTGGCCAACCATCACCTCCTTGTTGGATGTGGTAACTTCTTAAAGCACAGTAGTTCTGTCCCCTGTGGTGCATGAGTGGAGTCCATGGCCTTGATGAACATCAGAGCCTTTGCTGCTGCCAGAGAGGGTTGTTTGGGGGACATTGTGTCTTGGCTGAGAAGCGGCAACATGTATCCATCTCTGGACTGGGGCAGAATGGGACACAGCGGCTACATGAAGTCTATTTCTACTTTAGCAAGTAACTCCTTTCCTAAATGTAAACTGCCAAAACTGAAATGGAGAACAAGGTTACAGTACGTGGCCACATCTGATCAGGGTCTCCAGACCAGCCAGACTCCTCAGACATTGTATTGTTTCTTAAAAAGGTGGCAAACAAATAACCCCACAGGCCTCCCCTCTCTACCCCAATCACCCTTTTCTGTTTAAAGAAGAAGTTGAGGACATCTCATGCTTGAGGTGGTAGTCATTTCCTGATGAGCAGACTTGGAGACTGGAGACCACAAGAGAGGTAAACGGGAGAGGTGGCTGCAGTGACAGGCAGGGTACCCTCTGGGACTCTGTTGTGAAAAGGGTTCCATCAGCTGGCCTCTGTATTTCAGTCTGCTCTGAAAATGTGCTCAGTGTGTGAGGGCAGCACTCAGAGGACACCTGCAGCTGAGGCAGTTACAGGCATTGTAAGAGGGCACGGCTGGAGTGATGGCATCACAGCTATGTGCAGCTCCTGGGAATGAGCCTGCCAGTTCTTTGCCATACAGAGCTCCTCGCTTCTTATTTTCATTTATCCCTTTTGTCCTTTTCCTTCTTTTTGTACTGCTAGGGCCTGTGCTTTCCTCCTCTGTTTTCAGAAAGCAAAGACCAAAGCATAATTTGGAAAGAGATGGAAAGAATAAAAGCAGAAGGGAGATGGATGCTGAGGAACACCTTTTGTGGAGGACAGAAAGTGTGTGTCCGGGTGGACTGATGATTGAAGGGTGGAAGTTTTCCCATGACTAAGTAAACAGCACTAAGCCAGTCAAAGGAACAGAAATTTTCCTGATGTTCTCTTGGACGATTCACCTGATTACTTTTGGAATTAGTACTTTAAAGAAACGTGGAGCTCTGTTCAAACATGAAAGTATGTTTGCATAGTTGCAAACCTAAATAGTACAGTCCTAGTTCTGTTAATTATGGCACTAACCTTGACAGAAGTCCCTTTTAAATAAGTTAATACCTATCAAAGAAATAATAAATTTAAGTGATTGAGTTCAAGAACTTATTTAATTCTGTCCAGTCACCTAGTGAAAGAGCAATGTAATGAGGTTGTTACTGGGATGGATTAGAATCACAAGTATGATCATGTTTGCATGTTAGGAGAAGCAGGAAAGCTTTAGCCATTAATACCAGTGCCCATATATACAGAGTTCCAGTCAGCCCAGTGAATGTGTGGCAGTCAGGAGAAATGGGGAAGCAGTCCTCAGAAGAAGAATGATGAGCAAGACTCTCCAAGGAGGGTGACCCTTGAGGAGTAGGAGCTCCCATCCTCAGGAAGCTTCCCCCTTTATAGTGAGTATGACATCTGTGCTCTGGGATACACCTGTAGCCAGCTCACAGGTCAGCTGCCCTGGCTTTTGTCCCTCCCAGCTTAAGCTCCTGGCTGACTCCAGCCTGCTAATGGTCTGCATACCATGGCTGGCCTCTGATTCTATCCCAGTGAAACCAGGACAGCACCCTTCAAACTTAGGAGCTTTGAAATATAGGAGATATCATGTTAGATGAGAAAAAAAAAAGTCTTTATGAGGTTAAAAGATTGCTCATCACTTGTGAGGTTTTTTTTTTATATTATGTGGTAAAATATTTCAAGCTCATGACAGCAACTCCCGTCTTCTAGGAGGCAGAGATTCTCACTCTGCTACAGTTGGGATCTGATGCTCCCAGTAACTGCTTTTGCTTTGTGACAGAAACCATACAGACAAGAATTTCCTCTGCCATTTAGCTTTATGTCTGGACTCCTCCTATGACAGGCCTCCCAGTTTCTTTCCCCTTCTAATAAACCACAGTCAAGAGAAAAGGTGTGTTCAGTGTGAGGCAGTGGAGAGGGAGGGAAGGGTGGCTCTGGAGCTGGCAGCAGCACTGCTGCACACAGAGGTGGGGACCTGACAGCCAGGTCATTGGGACAGTCCCATCCTTTTGGGGACAGCAGCTTTTGTGGAGCTCCTGCAGGGGCAAGTGTGTGGTTCTGCACAAGGATGGATGGGGAGAACCTCATCTCTGTGGGAGGTGTGGGCTCGTGCAGGCACTGGTGTTACTATGCATCTACCATAATCCCATCAGACCTTTCCACCAAAGGAGAAGGGTTGAGGGTGTTCCTCTGTAGGTCTGTGACAAAGCTGTGGCGTGCTGTCCTACCCAAGGGTGTGTAACCCAAGCCTGGATTTGCTCCAGGACAATCTGTTTTCATGCATTCCTGTTTGCTGCCCTGCCCAGCTGTGCTCTGGATAAAAAGAACTACCCTTCCTTGAAAGTTTTTCACAGAAGCTCCTGAATATCAGCTGGTGATGGCCCTTTGTGACTGTCAGCTGCTGCTCCAGTCCCATGGACCAACCGTGTCTTTGCAGCCAGTGCTTGGAGTTCAGAGCTGCTGAGTGCCCAAGAAGGATGTCTGGCAGCAGGGCTGAGCTGGGCTGCCTGTCTTGAAGGCTCAGAAGCCACAGTCCAGGTGGTACCCAGATGTGCAGCACGTGCTGTGCCTGGCTTGGGGCCTGGTGCACAGCTGCAGGGTGGGAGGGATGCAACCAGGGAAGTTTCTCTCCTCTAGCCCGGGGCCACTTTTCAGTCTGCTTGAAAGGAACCTCTCTTCCACACACCTCTGACTGTCATGTTTAGATGACATGAGGCTCAAAACTTTGCCAGAGACAGCCAGCAGCACAATCAGTTACTCTGCTGGTGTGTTGTTGTGAGCCTGTCTTGAGAAATCTGGCCCGAAAAGGCTGAATGAGGAAAAAAATCTCAGTATTTTATTCAATCAGATTATTGTGTGATGAAATAAACTATTAATTTATTCTCCCCTGGGGCAGTACTGAGTTGGTAACTGTGATTATCCAGTTTTAAAAGCCACAAGTCACTGAAAGTAGAAAAAAAAGGGTATTTATTGTCTCAAGGAGCTGCTGGAGCCAAGAGCTGGGAGTTGCAAGAACACTTTCCCAGTCAGAAGTGGTTGATGAGGTGCATGGCAGCTGGGAGCTCTGGTTATCTGAAATGTACCCAGAGAAGTAAGTGCAGTGTAAAGAGGTCTGAAAGGAACAAATTACATCAAGTATGTATCCTGAGATACTATTTCTTCTTTTCCACTATAGATCATACTAAGAACAGCAGAAGATGGTGTTTCTTAGGGAGAGGAAGTTTTGTTGTGGGGTGCTTTTATTCCACACTGCTCTACAGCTCCTTCCTTTATGGCACATGCAGCTCTTTATATGTTTGGGTTTTTTTTTTTTAAGAGAAGCTTTTGACTTCTGAGGACAATGTTTGTCCCAGAGACAAATCCTGGCTTTAGTCAAACTGTGAAGATTAACATGAGCTGCTTGGTTTTTCTGCCTGAATTGGATTAGCCCCGTGCTGCGCTGAGCAGATGTCGAAGGCTCTAGCCAGGGCTGGCAGCCCAGTGTCTGGCCAACTCCTCTAGCCAGGGTTGAGATTTAAGGAGATTGGGCAAGGGCTCTAAAAATGCCACTGCTGTGGTTTCTTGGGATTTTTTAGCCTGAGGGAATTTTTGCATAGTGAAGAGGTGAAACAGCTCCGCTGAGTTACTTCCTTTGAAGTCCTGCTGTTCAAAAGAAAACCAACCCTGTGCTAGAGAGAAGTAGCAGGAGTCGTGGATGTTTCTGGCCCTAACTATGCCTTAGCTTCTTAACTAAGGAATAAATTTAGTTCCCTTGGAAAGAGAGGTTACATGCAATCAACATGTGTTACAGCAGCTTTGTTACATGCCTGTGCTGCTGTGGGGAGGTTCTGGAAAGGAGTAAAAGAAATTAACTGGAAAAGGACTTAAAAAGCACTAAAAAGAAGGAAAGTTAAAAGAGGATGACGCAGCCAATGGGAGTATTGATTGGTTTTCTTTCTTTTTCCCAGCTCCTGTTTCTCACTGACAGAAATTGCATGGATGAGAGCAAAATTCAGCCCCATAGGAGTAGGGATAACAGATGCCTACATGAGATGTTGGGAGTATGCCATGTAGGTAAAGCAGTGCAGGGGGGAGCTGAGGTAGTAGTGCATCGTGTCTGCTCTGGGACTGACACCAGGGCAGCTGCTGAAGAGAGACAACTGTTTCTCTCAGGCTTTGGAACTGTAGCTTCCAGATGCTGCTATGACAGTGTCTATTCTTATTTCTTAAATTAGTACCTTCTTTATATATTAAACAGTCAAAACAGAGATGGTAGAAGAGGGGTATAGGAAGTGGAGGCCATTTAGGGTTTTGTTTTGTTTTGGTTGTGTTGTGTTTTGTTTTCTAAAAAAAGCAGAAGAGCTTGGTGGGTCCAACTCACTTGACCCAACTGAGAAGCAGGTTTTCATTACTGAAAGCATTGTATGGATGATCATAAGGGACTCAGTTATAAAGAGAAAGGAGTTTGCAAGGGAGTGATTAGGAACTAAAAGGTAAATCTGGGATCCTGGTAAATGGAGAAATCAAGTGTGAGCCAGAAATGCATTGGGTAAATGCAAAACTATCAGCACTGTTTATGAGTGGTTTGTACTCACACTCAATGTTGTATAGGCCATTACTTAGTTTTATTGCCTCTGGTATTGCTCTGAGTTAATCAAAACTGTCAGCGTGCTTACAAACTGTCGATTCTAAACTATCCTTACCATTTGCTATACTTCTGTGATTACCTTTTACCATTTATCTTCTTAAATGCTCTTTCTTTCTACTCAGATCTTTAGTTTTCTCTATGGGTCTGCAAAAATCCTCGTTGCTTCTGAGGCTCCAGCCAGCAGTCATACAGTTTTCTGGAGAAGTTTTACTTCCTTCATTGTTTTGCTTTGGTGATGTTTCTTCTTGCACTACTGTGGCACTGGTCAGCTGGTACCATTGTCCCTTATGGTGGCCTTGGTATAAAATAGTCTGGGGTTTCTCATTTCTGGGTTTGCTTGCACACCCAGGTTGGCAGGAGCACAATTTTCATGACTGGACAGACAAGGTTTTTGTACAACTGTAGGGCTTCCCACTTACAGCTTCCCTTCTCTCTTCCCCTTTTCATTTGTGGTTCTAATGGACACCAGGATGTCCTGGTTTGGGTGAGAACAGGACTAATTCTGGTCAGTGCTTTGACTTTTCAGCTCAGTCTCTCCTGACTCCCTGCCCTGTCTGAAGTCAACGGGATCTTTTCACAGGCAGTGGCTGCTCCCAGCAGTGACAACGCTCCATGGGTAGAGTGACTGCCAAGGGCTGGGGTGCAGACCAAGGCCACTGCTGGGTCTTGTGCACCATGTTGGGGCTGCAGAAAGCCAAAGGTGGCACCTGAAGGGAGTAGCAGCCAGGACAGGTGACCCCAAACTGCCCAGTGAAGGATCCCAGCCCATAGACATCATTTTGGCACAAAGCTGAGGGGGCAGGAGGGCCAAGTTCTCTTCACCACTAGCTGGTATCCGAGGAGGATTCTGTCCATTCTGCCGTTCATCCTGATCTGTGTGTGCCTGAATCCAGCTCCTGAACACAGCTCCCATCTGCTGCTGAGTGCAGTCTGGGATCTCCCCAGTGCCTGCTCCACAGCATCAGTGGTGACAGTGATGTAACTGCCATCAGGGGGTTGGGTTCAATACTGGTTTTATATATATTCTTACATATTCCATTTTATTATTATTATTTTCATTCAAGCTGTTCCAGTTCCCTTTTCCAATCGCTGAGTCTCTCTCCCTTATTCCCTTTCCCTTCCCTTTTGGGGAGGAAGGGAGGTTAACAGAGAGCATCTGTTATAGGTCTAGTGGGCTGCCCTGGCCCTAAACCCTGACAGCATCATAGCAAGGCACATAATGCAGGTATTTTTGAAGCTCTCAAGGAAATGGCTGTGCAAAACATGATCTTGTGCAATAAAAATTCAAAAGACTTGAAAATGATAAATCAAAGATGAAAAAAATCAATGCTAAGGAAGTGAGAAGGTTTTAAGCTGTATCACTGACAGCTCTTGTGCCATCTCAGCATATAAGGAGGTGCTAGACAGAGTTTTGTTGATGCATCCTATTTTCAGTGTGATGTTCACGGTGACACAAGTGTTGCATTGTCTGTACTTTTTTGTTCTTTCATACAGAAAATATCCCAGAATCAGTTTGTTTTCAACAACAACAAGACCTCAAAACATGGACTGCTGTAATCTAGGCAGCTAGAACACTGAGATATGGAGAAAGCACAGCTTTCCATAGAGTGAAATGATAACCACTGAAGGAAAACACTGTTTATCTATGAGGAAGACCATGATTCTTCTTCCATCAGTCATCTCCAGTATAGTTAAAGGACATAAATCAAGCTGGAGAATACTGCTGCAGTAGATTGTTTCTGCTGTGAACATAGGGGATAAGTTCTTCCTGTTACTCCATTCTGCAAAAGGCATCTTGCTGATGGTCTAAGGGAGATGGAAAAATCAATGAGCTTTGGCATCTTAGTCTGTGATGAGGCTTCTTCCCTTGCTTTCACAGAGAAGCAACTCCCAGCTTTCATAGAACCAGAGAATCATTTTGGTTGGAAAAGACCTTTCAGGTCATCGAGTCCAACTGCCAGGGCACCACTGACCCCTGTCCCTCAGCACCCCAGCTCCACGGCTTGGAAACCCCTCCAGGGATCACGGGGACTCCACCACTGCCCTGGGCAGCCTGGGACAGACCTGGACAATCCTGCAGGGAAAGAAATTGTTCCTCAGCTCCAACCTAAACCTTCCCTGATGGAAATTGCAGCCATTTCCCTCTTTTCCCATGGGGGTGGCTGCGAGCGGCAGGGTGGTGACTGGACCAGTGGAGGGGATGCTGTGCATCATAGTGGTTGGACCTGATGATCTTAAGGGTCTCTTCCAACCACAATGACTCCATAATTCTATGATCACCTATTTCACTTTTCTTATCCACTCACCATGAAGAGCAACAGCCCTGTTATGGAGGGGCTCAAGAGAGGACCCTTTGAAAGGATGGACCACAGTGTTAACACACGATAGTCCATGTTCAGGACCAGCAGTTGCCACGGTCCAAAGCCATGCCAGGGAGAAGGAACAACATGGGCAAGAGCCTGCCAGTGCACGAGTGCTCTTCAACCCTGCCCAGCCAAGCCAGAACCTGCCAGTCCACGCCTGGAACCTGCCTGCCTAACTCAGAGGAGCACAAACTCAGTGCTAACTCGGTGGGGCACAAGCCCCACTCTACCCATCCAATCTCTGCAGGGCTCCAAAAGAGCTGAAATGTCTCCAGATGATTTCCCAAGCCTGCTGCAGCACAGGTTTTAGTTTCCAAGCACAGTGTTGGGTCAGATTTCTGCCAGGGGAGACAGTGGTGAGCCTGTTCTGCATGTCACTGGCTGGCCTGTGAAACGAGTCAGCCTGAACCCCCGAGACTCGCTTCCCTGGAATATCGGCTGCACTCAACTCTTATGCAAGATGACAAGAAAGTCATTGCAGTCTCTGTTTTTCCCTCAACAGAACAGCCCTTTGGAACAAATCCTGCCTTTCATTCCTTACCGATTCCTCATGTTGTTAGTTCTTCTGCACAACATCTGAAACATTCACGATCATTTAAAATGATAAATTATTTTAATTTACTCTGAATTTATTTATTATTATGGCGCAGACAAGAGGCAAGAGCCATAATGTGCTTGCTTAATAATTGGCAGGGATTTGGAACACGAAAGCCTTACCCAAACAACAACTTCATTTGGTGGGGGAGTGAGTGTGCACATATGTCTCCACGTATTGTGGCCACAGTTAAGAGGGAGAGCAGCAAAGCGGCACAGCCAAATAATTTACGATCCTGAACTGCACAAGAACACCAAAAGAAGTCAAGAAACATACCTTTTAAATCAGAAAGGAAAGAAGAAAGCTTTTTATATTTATCACACCACCCGTCCCCCCCGTATCTGCGTTTGCATCGGGGGGCACACACCTGCATCCTACACTGTACATAATATATTGAAATGTATCCACACTACAGACACTTGATACCCTCTGCAAAACTTTCATTCCAAACACCCACTTCTCAACAATACGAATGACAGCAGATAGAGAACATGTGGCAGCTGTGCCATTGGCTCTCCGTGGCCACTGCTGCTCCTCTGGCAAAGGCTGCTGGCTATAAAGAGCGGCTCTTCTTGGAAGAGGGAGGCAAAACCACAAGCAAGTCCCAATCCCCAAAAGTCACCAGTCCTGCTCAGCAATTTAAATATGAATCAGGTATCTACAGCCCCCCAGGGACTTGAACACCTCTGGAGACCAAGCCTGCTTGACCTTCAGGCAGATTTTGAGCAGAGCTGCTAGATGTTCCTCAGGACCATTGATCTGAGTATCCAGGGGATTTCATGGCTCCAGAAACATCGGCAAGGAGCCCCCACAAAATAAAATCCATGGTGATGACCCTAACACTATAGTTTCATTCCTGAGGGCCTGGAAGAAGCAGGAACTGGAAATGGTCCCAGCAAGGTTTTGTTTGTCCAGGACTCTCCTGTGACTTCGGTAAGGGACTGATGTGCTCTATTGGGGAAGTCCAGTCTGAAAATCAGCATGTTTTGAAAGCCAGAGAAGCAGGAGATATGGGTTTGGCTGCTGCTGCCAAACTTCTCCTACCAAAACAGAGTTCGTGCCTGTCAGAGTCTGATTTCAGAGACCCTACATTTGGTACCCCCCTAAAGGGACTTAGTTTAGAAAAATAATGTTAGGTGTACATCTCTCTCATGAACCATCAACGTTCATCAGCACACAGCCACGGTGGAGAACAGGGAGCATCCCATTATCCAAGATGAGCGAAGGTGACAACACAGAGCTGGGAAAGTCCTTTTCAATAGGAAGCGAGAGATGTGATCTCTGAGAAGCTCGAGAGAGCCCCAGCGAATCACTGAGTCATCGGTGCCCCCCAGGAACCACGTTTACTCCGACACGCTGCCTTCCACGCCTGCTCTGCCACCCCGGGGGCATCACGGCTGAAAAGCTCAGCACCCCTCAAGGCGGGGGGGGGGGGGGACAAAGTCACGCTCGCTGCCTTTGGGGCTCTCCCAGACAAGGACACAGACACGTGGAGGACACCAGGAGCTGTTCTTCCCATTCCCCAGACACCAACTTCTTCCACCAGGAAAACTTACAGAAAACAAGCAGCTGGTAACTCAGAAAGCAGCCAGCGAAAGAGATGGATAGTCTGAAATCAGCCGTCTGCCCTGTGCCCAACCCTTTCACAGCAGTACAAACACACTGCTAGAGAGCGCTCCCCTGGAGCTGCGTAGCCCAGCCCGTCCTGCGTTAGCTGTTGGCCGATACGAAGGGTTTGATAAGAACCTCGAGCCTCCGAGGCAAGGGGAACGTGACCGCGTGCAGCGCAGACCTGAAAGTCTCCGAGGTGGAGCGGGAAGCAGCCAGGCTGCACGCGGAGAATTTCAAATGTAGACAACAAACCGAGAAACCCCAAACCTCCTGACCTATGACCAAAAAGAAAAACCTTCTCCTATAATCACCCTTTTCAGACGACTGTTGGCTGCCCTAAGCCTCAGATAAAATTCACACAGGATGGACAAAAGAGACTGTCGTGGTCAAAGCCACGTGGAGGAAGTTCAGCGTGGCTGTTAACAAGGCTGGCCTAGAACTGATCCCTGGTTTTCCCAGACAGCTTTGAGAAGAACAGATGTCAGGACATGGCCATGGGCTTCACAGCTCCCACCGCTCCCACTCCTCACTGGCAGCCCCTGCAAGCCTCAACCCAAGGGATCACAGCTCAAGGTTTCACTCTCTGCAGTGAAGAATTCACATTATTTTTCATATTGCGGAGGATATATTTCATAAATTAAGTCTATAATCACACAGTGGTAAAAACATATTTTGCTTTTGTAAAAAATACATTAGCTTCTAAAACTTAATTTACCACGATGACACAAGGTGAAAGCACCATCCCGGTAAACTAGCTTTAATCATCCGTGAGATTTAAGAAAAATTAAATGTAGGATAAACTCTTTGCTTTCTAGAAAAAAAACCCATTTTGATCATCTTCAGATTTGCAGGTTGCGGTATCTGAGGGATTCTGTTTGTGAATTGCAGGTGTGGTCTGTAGGAACTGTTAAGAAACATGTACCCGGATTTTTTATCTATGGAAAGCCACGAAGGCCACGCACACACACCAGCCATAACCCAGATAAGCGCCAGCACAGAAAGGCAGAGAGAAATTATCTTTTATTTATTTATTTTATCTTTTTATTTTATCTTCTATCCGTTTATTTTAATCTTTTCTGACAGGAGCAGAGGCTCCTCGTGCTGCCAGCCCAGCGGTGAGCTCCCGGGCTGCGTCCCCACGGCCCCCCGACCGCGGCCGGCAGGAAGGGGATGATGGAGCAACCCCCACCCCACCGAGGCAGCTCTGACATGCCCTGTGCACCCAACCCAGAAAACTTCTCTGTGCCCGTCACCTCCCTTAGAATGCTCACGTCCCCAAACCGCCCCTGCTGCAAACCCCAGCAGGAGTCCTGGAGAAGGCTCACCAGAGAAATCCAGCTCTGCAATCCGGACTCTTTCCTGCATGTCCAGCAGTTTACAACATGGCAATTTATTCTTTTAATAAAATCATGCTTCTATAACTTGCTCTCTCCTTCCTCCTGTGTTCTCATTAAATCTTAACTGGTTGCCTGGGAAGAATATAGAAAAGATGCAGGACAAAACCATACTCCTGAAAATAGGTGGCTTCCCGACATTATTTTCCCATACAAAACAGCTGCATTTCTGATATCACCTCTTATAACTTCGACAAGCAGTGACACAGAGAGTGCTGGGACCTGCATGGAATCGATCACAGGCTGAAAACAGGCAAAAGGAACCGGGTTTTAATTATTGAGGCGACAGAAATAGCTCAGCATCCGAGAGAACCCCTTGGCTAACCGGAGCTTTTCTCTACCACACAATCCCTGTGCTGTTCTCTGTGCCAGAAGAGGTGCTCAGGGACACGCCTGGCAAACGGGCTGTTGGGCCGGTCCCTCTGGGGGTGCCAAGTGGGGGGTGTCAGCACCTCTGCCAGGCTTGGGGAGACCCACGAGCACCCCAGTGCTGCCGGGGCACTGGGCGAGCATGGCCCAGCCCCATGGCAGTCCGGGGGCAAGGACGGGGAGCGTGGCCCCAGCTGTGGGGGTGAGGAGGGGGAGTGTGCCCACCCCACCCCAAGGTGTGCAGAAAGGACAAGGGGCAGCAAGGGGGCCTGGCCGAGCAGGAACACCAGGCAGGGGGTGATGCTCGCAGCTTTGCTTCTACAGCACCCGAAAAACACCGCACGCCTTCGTTTGATACTAAACATTAATTACACTCTCACGTGAATTAACTGTATCAAAATGAGGGACCTGTACTTCGTGTTAACACTTAAAGGCTTTTACTGGAAAACCTCAGCAGTCAGAGGAGGTTTTATAGCCCATCTTTAGCAAAGACAATGAAAACTTAACGTGAGAACTGAGGCTGGAACTCGGTGCACCCTCTGCCACCTCACTCGCTGAAAGAGGCTCCGTGCGTTCTTCCCTCGTATTTCAGCTCGAAACGAGACCCACGAGCAGAAGTCTCTCCGCAGCTCACCGCGGGTAACCCTGTTTATTCCCACTCCAGACACGGGTCGGTCGGTAACGAAGCTGCCCGGCCCTGGAGCCGGTGCAGGGCGTGAGCCGAGCCAGGGCTCCGGCAGCACCCGCCACGGCCTCTCCTCGGGGGATGCCTCCACCTAAACCCGCATCCCCCTCGTCTGCTCGCAGCCAAGAAAACGCTGGCTCCAAGCCGTGGGAATCACTCCTGTATTCTGGTGTTAATGACTAAAAAAAGGAGCGGTGGGTGCTTTAGGCAGGGTGCTGTCTGTACCGAGGTAAGTTTTGAAGCCCTCGTCGCCAGAGCACAGATACAGCAGGAGAAGCCTGGTGCTGGGAGGCGAATCAACACGTGCCGGCGGAAGGGAGCCGATGGCCATCTTGCCGTAAGAGGCTGGGAACTGCTGTGCCCAGCCAACTTTGGATGCTGCAGTGTACAGTGACTGAGAAGGGCTACACTCAGAGGGCTACGGAGCTGGACGGAAAAAACTCCTTTTCTAATGCCCAGATTGTTTCATCCTGGAATTTGTACTGAAACGAACAGCCAGCTTCCAATACCAAGGATGCCGACAGCAATTATTTTAATGCATATTGAAATATATTGATGTTACAAATATCCACGGAGGAAAAATTCAGGAGGAGCAGTGACGATGTTCAGAGAGAGCCTCAAGATAAACAGCTCTACCCATCCTCCACATACTCTTTTGGAAGCGCTCACTCTCTCAGCGATCTCACATTTCCCCTTTCAACTTGCAATACCAGCTTGCAATACAAAATAAACTCTGTTTTGCAAGAAAGCCTACAAAAGGCACGTGAAATGAAAGAAGTTAATCACAGAGCAAAAATAACAAAAATCCATCTGTAACGCGTGTTATTTTACCACCTCATTGCTTTGTTCCAGAGTTCAGGAGCGATGTTCGCATTTCCTTTAGCAGCATCTCTTTGCAAAACAGATACTCTCCCTCCCTCCCTCCCGTGTGAGATAAAAGCAACGTTTCAATCTTAGAGCTCTAATTTCATTTATGTAACCTATCCAGCTGCACAGACACCGAGTTTCAAACACGATCTTAGGCCTAGAGAACTGCACGGATTCCAGCCGAAACCCCCAGGAGGTAACCTCTACAGTAATGCCACGGTTTTCCTAATAAGGTGGCTCTAAACATGTATTTGTTTCCCTCCTAATAACATTTAGTACTGGCTGAGTATCTCTCTTAACTGCTCTCAAAGTCAGCAAGTTACCTCCTCTGCAACCTTTAAGTCTGAAACAGCACAAATACAATACCTTTTTCTAATCTTATTTCCTTTGATTCTCCAGTTCTGCAGACAGAAAGCACGAGGACTCTAGAACCTCTCAAAATACAGAGTAGACGTAAAAAATACTTGTCAGCTGCGCTACGTAGACATCTGCTGTATTTTCAGCAGCTACTACACCAGCAGCAGCAGGCTGACTTGCTATGAAGCAATTCCAAATTCCTACTGAAAATACCTCCTACCATAATTTACAACGGATTGTAGGGTCATTAAAAATGCATATGGCTAAAACAATTTGTAATCTGAAGACATGAGTGACACCTTAACAGGAATTAATACAACCAGGTACTTTGTAGCGTACAACTACTGTGAATTAAATTAGAGATTTATCACGAGCAAGGAGGTTCAACCCACTGCAATCGTATTCCAGATAATGAAGAAATGTGTTTTTCTTGAACTACAGCAAGATCATAACAGAAGTACAACGTACAAATAAGAAGTTAGAATAGGAGGGAGGGAATAATCAAATCAAGCCAGAGGATTAACGAGCGCAAATCAGAAAGAAGGATTCAAGTGGATCAAGTATGGTGTACGATGACTGGTAAACAAATTTTGCTCCAGTCAACGGGAGTGAGGAGAAGATACCGTAAGGGAGGGTTCATTAGGAGAAGCAATAACAAAGCTATGCTAAGCTTGTAATTTAACAGTGTAAAAGCTTTCCATGTTAATCGGTCAGAAACACGGGAAACAAGATAAAAGCAAAAATAACGACGCCAATACTTCTGCCAGTGCGTAATCCTCAGCCCGGAGATGCTCGGGACTGCAGAGCCCCCAAACTGACACCGGCAGCCAAAACTGCACCATTTAACCCAGCAGATGATTCCCAAACTTCTAAACAGAGAGAGTTAAAAGCCGGGGAAAGGACTTGCAGGCACCGCAGCGGGTTCCACGCCGCGGCCGCAGCATCCCCGGGAGCGAGCGGGGATCCCGGCAGAGCCCGTGCGGGAGCTGCGCTCGCTGCCGGGGATGCTGGGGATGCTGCGGCGGCAGCGGGGCCGGGCGGGCGGCTCCCAAACAACCCCCCCCTCGACTCGCCCGCCCCACGGCCGCGATCGCCTCCTACCTAAGCACCGCCGTGTCCCCTTTCCTGACCACCAGGCTGTCCACGGTGGCCCCGGGGAAATCTCCGCCCGGAGCAGCGATTCTCCCGGGGGTTAAGAACGAGCAGAGGCCGAGGACCACGATCGCCAGCCACTGGTGGGAGCCCCCGGCGCTCCGCACCAGCGGCACCATCTCCGCGCCGCTCCGCGCTCCTTCCCCCGGGCCCGGCGACGGCCGAACGTTTCCCCCCGGTAGCTCCGGTCTTCGCTCGGTACCCGAGGTCGGTGGGCTGGGTACGGAGCGCGCTGCCGACGCAGCATCCAGCGAGGAGGGCAGCGCGCCCGGCTCTGCGCGCCGCGGCGGCTCCTCGGCGGCGGGCGGGCGGCCCCCGCTGCCAGCCCGTTGCCACGCAGCCGTCGCCCTGGCAACCGTCCCGGCGGCGGAGGGATGCGCGCCGCCCTCCACGGTCCCCGTCCCCCCCCCCCTCCTTCCCGGGCTCCGCCGTCCCGCCCCTCCGCGTCCCGGTTCGCGGACACGCGCGCACACCCCTCCCCTCGCGACCCCGCCCCGGTGCCCGCGGCG
>WTSP01004597.1:0-10793 GCA_025331215.1 Actenoides lindsayi | reverse complement strand
TCTCTTCCATACCTATTGCCCCCTGCTGAATAAGGCACCAGTCCTGCTAAAAAATGCCCTGGCTCGTGCTCTATCTCTGAATTTTCTCCCTAGAAGTTGCCCTTCTCCTTTCCCCCATGCAGACAGGTCCCAAGAAAGATAAGATCCCCCCCCCCCCCCCCCCCCGCCTGGTTTTTAAAACATAACTAAATAAAGTGCAAGTGTGTCTGTGGGCCTGGGGAGTGTCTGTCAGTGGGTCGTGTTCAGTGAAGGTGGGAGCAAAACAAGGAATATAATCCGCAGTTGGCAGAGGTGGTTTCTTTGCAGCACTGTGCTAGGGAAATACCTGCACAAGCCACAGCAGCCCAGCAACCGTGTTTGTGGTGCTGGTAGCGAGGCTGCTGCAAATGTGCTAAATGTTCCCAGCTCCTTCCTTTGTACTCTCTGTCAAGATCTGCTGAGGAGCCCGGAGTGCGATCTGTTCTCCCTTCTGTTTCTTTTTAAAAAAGTATTAGAAAGAAACGGTTCAGTTTAAGTGATACAAGAAGAGAAAAACAACAGCCAGTGACATTCCTGAGGGTTTTGGCAGATTTGAAAGCTTAAAAAATGGTCATATTATAAAAAAAAAAAATAAAAATTGGCAATTGCTTAATTCATGCTCTTAATAGATTTTTGTCTTTTGGGAACGTTATTTGGATGCCTGAGCTATTCATGTTAAAAAATGGCCCCTGCATCTGCATAGTGATTGCTCTCTCACAAGGACCAGCAGCAGTGGTGGTGGTGGTGGCTTTTTTTCCCAGTAAATTGGTGGTAGAAGCAGCCTTCCACTGAAAAAGCACGCTTCTGGGAGGAACATCTGGAAGTGGTGAGAGTCCCAGCATCAGAAGGCCGCAGTTCTGCAGCCCTCTCTGAGCTTTGGCAGCTCCTCTTCTGCCCTCCCAGTGTCCTAGAAGGAGATGCAGATGCTTCTGGTTAGGCAAAAGAGGCTCCTGGTAGTGCTACAGATGGGTGCCTGCTTTTCTAAGGAAGAGTGCAGCGTGGGTAGACCCTTTGCTTGCCTCAAATTACCTGACCTCAGTTACAAAAAAACCCAAACAACCCAAACCACATTCAAAGCAGTATTAGGGTGCTCCTGAAGTCAAGTCAGCTTAGCCTGCTTAATTCAACCCTGTACTTCGGAGTCTGCTGACTCTTAGTCAGTTTAGCTGTTTTTAAGAAACTAAGGCTGTGGATGGGTAAGCTGTTGAGGACTGGGTGTAAAATGGCTTTACAGGGAGGTTCAGATGATTTGTGAGGCTGTGGTCTGGGTGTGAACCACGGTTGTTACTTGGCTTAGTTTTGGTTGCAGTTCAGAAGACCCACACCAAAGTTACCGATCAGCAAATCTGCTCCAGACTTGTCAGATTATTGCGTGTTGACATGTGCCCAAAAGCTGAAATGAAACACGGTTAAAATTAAAATGCAGCTTTACCAAAAGCCAGATGCTTCATTATGAGCTGAGCTGACCTACCTGCCAAACACTGCTAACCTGCATGAGGCAGGTGATTAATTTTTTACAAGTCCGCTTTGGCAACTAGACATCTGTCCTTTATTCTTAAAAGTAATATTTCAGGACAAATGATTTTTTAAAATTTTTTATATTTTTTTTTATTTCTTGGTACTCCAAATGACATAAAACATATATATCATGAAAATTACATTGTGTGCACTGGATGAAGGTACGCTGGAGGCCAGTTGGCATTTCAGATCTCTTCTGCAGCAGCGTTAAGTCCATTGGAGTAATTTCTGGTTTTATACTTTCTAATTTTTATACGTAAGAAAAGTAAAAAAAAATCACATCCATAGCATACCTTGTAATCTGGAATGTCAGTCTCTGTGGTTATAATGTAGATTTTCCATTTTAATCAGCCACTGTTCCAACTAACAGGCGGAATCAGTGGAAAATATGGTGTCATATTACTCAGTTGCTCTCTCAAAGTACATTGCAGCTTTCGTTACGAGCAGGGGTTTATCATTTCTTGCCTTGTGAAGAATAGCTTGAGATCTTCTTTGATACATGCCGTGAAAGGGAGATGATCCGTTACAGCATCTGTTATATTCATCCGCATAAGTAAATTATGTTGCGTGCTGTCAGTGCAGTGAAAGCAAATAAACTTTCACCTCCTCCCTCCACGTTTAAGAAATAATTTAGCAGGAGTTGCTTCACTTGAAACACTCTAGTGATCCATTTACTTGCACATGGTAAAAATAATGCAGGTTGCAGACAGATTTGTAATACAGTTTTTAAACACCTGCTTTTAATGTTTGGGTACCCAATAAAGCGGGGGAGCTCCTGGTTCTGGTTTGCACGCTGCCGTTGTGTACGTTGGGGTTTAAGTCCATTGCCTGGGCTGCAAAGCAGCCCCGCTCAGAGCAGCAGACAGCGCTCGCAGGCACAGCCTGGGTGCCTTCTGGGGAGCTCCTCGCCGCAGGGCCCCTCGCTGAGTTTTGCTCTTTGGGACGCTGAGAACTCAGCCTCTACTGCCAAATGCTGGTGAAAACCCCTCGTCCTCACCAGAAAGGGAGCTCCTCCCTTGCCATTCGTAATCCTGCTTGTGTAAAAATATCGCTGGTCCAGTTCCATGTAACGTCAGGGAAAAAACATTGTAGAGATTGAGAAAAGCGATCTTTCTATTACAGCGGCACGGAGCACTTCAGCGCATCCTTCAACTTTAGTAAAGTGGGATTAAATACTGAGCATGTGATTAAGTTTTCTACCAAGCAAGGATACATCGATCAACTGGCAGTTAATTGTGTCACTTATTGTCACCCAGGTTTCTTAGCTGCAAAATCTGGATTAGGACGCTGTCACTGCCTTGCATGGGTGTTACTAGAGATTGGGTGTCACACGTGCGCAGGGGGGGCTGCCAACTGCCTGAAAAGAGCATGGAAAAGGGGAGCAAGTTGCAGAATCTGCACTCTGTTCTTGCAGACCTCCTTTCTGCTTCCAGGAGATCCGTTAAGTTTGCCCACTTAAAAATCTGATGTACTTTGGGCAGCGGTTGCAGGTTCTGCGTGTGCTGCTGCTTCCTTCTGATGGTTTTCCAATGAATGCTGTTAACTGGATCCTCCCTTTTCTTTGCCTTCAGTTTCTTTGATGTCGGGATCCCTTGGAATGATTGCATCTTCTTTTTGTTTCACCACTGTTGTGCCTACCAACGTGTAAAGGGCATGACATCCCCGTGTCTCTGAAGCTTTTACTGGATTTCTCGATAGCAAGTCAGGTGTAGTGATGCTAGAGCCAAGCTTCCCACCATTATCCAAAATCTTCCCACTGCTTTCCTCTGTCTTTGGACAGACTGTACCTTTCTCCATGTGATTTAAGTCTGTAATTTACACTGGTCATTGAAGCCTGCTATATTTAGCTGATCCCTGTGCCTGCATCAGAAGAGCTGTATCAGCGTATCGCGTGTGTTCCGCGCAGGCCACGGGTGCCTGTATTTGCTGCATCACAGAATCACAGAATGGGAGGGCTTGGAAGGGACCTCTGAAGATCATCCAGTCCAACCCCCCTGCCAGAGCAGGACAGAACTAGAGCAGATCACTCAGAAATGCATCCAGGCAGGTCTTGAAAGTCTCCAGAGAAGCAGACTCCACAGCCTCTCTGGGGAGTCTGTTCCAGTGCTCTACAACCCTTACAGTCAAGAAGTTCTTCCTCATGTTGAGGTGGAACTTGCCATACTCAAGCTCGAATCCATTGCCCCTTGTCCTGCCACAATGCACAGGTGAAAAACACTCAGTGAAAATACAAGTGAAAGGTACTCAAGAACAACTTCCATCAGCGAGGTGCTGAGCGGTGCTGTAATTTGGGGGTGTTCTTCACCATTGCCACGATGCTGAGCCTGCCATGTGGCATTACTGTCAGCAGTGTAGGGCATGGTTTGCTGCCCCTGCACTTGAGGAAAGCTGCTGCCTGTCACAGCAGCAGGTCTCAGAGCTTCCCAATCTGTCAGCAGCAGAAACAGCCCGTCTCCTGTGTGTTCATACCACATGTCTGAGCAGACCCGAGCCTTGCAGTCTGGCCAGCATCCAGGTGTGTCTCCTGGCAGGAAGGGCACTGGTGTGAATCGTGGTTCAAGTCTTTCCTCTGATCCATAGAATAAATTTCTTTTCACACCTGCTGCCCAGACTTAGGGTGTTCGAGGCTGCGAAGACCTGCTGCCCTTTCTGCACCAGAAGTTGCAGAGTGCTAGAAATACTTTGGAGCTGTTAAGGGTTACCAGTTTCTGGACCTGTGCAGCCTAAACTTTAGACATAGCTGCTTGAAACAGCCAGAGGCCAGAGCAGTGATCTGGGGCAATCCACCAGCCCCAGTGTCTTGTCCTTTCTTCTTCTCTCCTTTGACAGACCTGTTCTAACAAATGCTGGCTTTTGGGTGGCTGTGCTGAGTGGGGTCGAAACGCCTGGCACCCTGCTGCTCTTGGAGTTTAGAACCAGACCTGCGTGAGGAAAAAGAATTGAACAAATAGCTGTTTACCTTATTTTTCCATAAAACTTTGTTGTTTATTTGTGACTCTGCGTAAAATGCATCTATTAAAAGAAAAGTCACCAACAAACAAGTACTTCAGCCTGCATCTTTCTGGGTCCGTTTGCCTGATGGCTTTCCGGAGGGAAATCCTCCACTCCACCTTTCCTCGGTGACCTGTGCACTCCTGGAGAATCACAGGAGCTTTCAGACAGTTTGCTCTTGCACTGCAGCCCTCGGTGGCATCCATTTGGCTTGGGTGCAGCTTTAACTCGACTGCTTTAGCTGTGTTCCAGAGATGCAGAAGAAGTGCTGGGTCTCTCTCGCTGCATGCTCCTCATAACTGCTGCTGGCCCTGCAGGGCTGGACAGACAGCTCCCTCTGGAGATGCTCAGATGCTCCAGCTCGGAGGGATTGTTGAGAAGTGAGGTAAGGCAGAGCACACAGGACTGGTGAATAGTTTTATGCTCGGATTCCCAGCTGGCTGTGCAGTATTTAAACCCACAGTGCTTGCTCACACAGAAGAGCCCGTCTTAGAGCGTGCGCATTTAGTTTCCAGATTTTCCAACTTCAGACACTTTGGATAGCCAAGCCTATTCTGTTCTTCTTATCTTTTTTTTCTTTTTTTCCCTTTTAATAATTTTTGGCAGGCTGAACAATTTGGTTAGCATCAGGAGAACTCCTTTTTTTGTTAAGCCATATGGCTTTTTGTTAAGAACAAATGCACTATTTATTAATTCTCGTTTGTTTTGTGCAGTGTTAAAAATACCATGGCATTTGGGGTCCGTGTTTTCGGGTCTGTGTTTGGCTGTTGAAGGCAGGCCAGCCCCTGGTTGAAGTGCAGCCTTACGGATGCTTGCTGTCTTCTCTAAGTAGACTATTTTGGGGCTGCAAATGGGAGCTGAAAATTTTCCAAAGGCAGGATGTTATAGCTGAATCTGCTCGCTCTTCCAGACATCCCCATGCAAATGGGCTTGTGGGAGGTAACAGCTGAAAAGGTTGCAGGAGAGACACCTTCTGTACCCTCTTCTTCCCTTCCCAAAACCAAATGCAGTGTTTGAAATGCTCATCGACAGGCTGTTTCGACGTGGACATTGTTCCTGAAGTTGTCAGCTCTTAAATTATTTTATTCTGCTTTTATATCCACAGTCGTTTCAAGAGCTGTCAGCATTTTGAACGTATATGAAAGTAAAGTGCTAATATATGAAGAAGTCTCTGAAACTGTGGCAAGTCAGAGTTTTGAATCCGACATCACCTCTGTCTTTGCCCAGCACTTGGCCATGATGTGAAGAAGTTGAGGTCAACTGCCACGGGTTCTTGAACAAAAACAATCCAAACAAAAAGAATTTGCCTCTTACTAGTTCCAGTTGCCTGGGAAAGAAAACAAAAACCAGAAAACCAACCAACCAAACAACTTTCAAAGCAGATAAAGGTCAATAATTTATACTCATTTTTCTGTTATTTGAAATAGCTGAGGACTTTTTTAGTTCCTTGGCTGTCTGAGCAGAATTAGCACTAAGTGACTGTAGCAGGATGTAATTCCATCGGGGCACCATGTACCTCCCGTTGCTATTTGTGCTGAAATGTCTGATCAAACCACTACAGAATTTCTCAGCGGAAGTCCCTGCCTGATGTCTGACTCTCTTTGTGTCTCCCAGCTTGCAGGGTATTTTTGAGTTGGTGTGTGAAGCTACGAACGTGCGGAGCCGTGACACTGATGGGAGAAAACCCCCAGCGCGGGTGGGAAGTCTGTCGTCTTGGGGGGGTTTGTGCTGAGTACCAGCCCGTGCTCTGCTGATGCCGTGCTGTGTGGAGGTTACTGGGAGGGATGGTTGCAACTAGTCTTAAGATAGACCATCTTACCAGGGAGGAGGAAGAGGGGGCTTCACATCTCATAGTTTTTTTTTTACAAGATCCTGGTTTTGGGGTAGTTTTCGCTCTTGGGTGAAGGAAGAAGAAAGCTGTAATGACCAAGAAGTGACTAACATTGATCAGAGTGTGCAAGGCCTCCAGTGGAAAACCGGAGCCTGGAGGCTGTTGCAGCCAGCTTTTGAGCAGAAGGAACTGAGGATGCTGAGGAGCTTTGCTTTGAGTAGCAATAGTCCTGGCTAAGGAGGGTCAAGCCGAAATACCTGGCTAATCTCATTGGTCTGTAAATTGCTCGACTTCTAGTACAGTTCCTCCAAGAGAAGCAACAGAAGGGGGTTGGTTCTTTTGAATGCACTTCACAAACCCTTTCTCCGTCTGAATAATTGCAGGAGTATTCTGTCAACGCTGTGCTGTGTTGGCTGGCTGTAGACACAGTGTATGGAGAGGTGTTTTTCACCTCTAGTTGCTGTCACTTCAGAATTCATACACAATACACAAAGAACTCGAATGAAGCAAGTTGTTCCTTGAGGAAAGTGAATGCTGTTTGCCAGCATGCCATCGACTTATTTAGCCAACAAAGATTGGTACAGTGCCTTTCATGAAATCCTCTCTCCGTGGTAGAGAACAGCAGTGCTGTGGGGCATTTTTATATTACCACAGTAAAAAAAAAAGCATTTAGCAAGCCATTCCTAGTTTAGCATTCGATCAGAAGTGGTGGTGTCTTTCTGAGAATTACCTCCAACAGCAGAATAAATAAGTGCTCTTTCAGAAATAAGAGGAGTTGAAAACTGCCAGTGTTTCCTCTTTGCAGTCCATGGCAGTTTACACAGACCTGGCACTGTCTGCTCCTGCATTAGCAGCTCCCTGACAGCAGCTCAGCGGTAAGGAAGGTGCTTGCTTTCAGGAGGTTTGTTGTCACTGGATACTGTAGTACTGATTTACATTACTGGCAAGTGCTATTTTTACTGCCAGTCTGCTTCAGCCTCTGGCAATACCAACTCTTTCAGCACAGTTCCTGCCTCCTGCCACTCCAGTTGGCACCTCTGTTGTCACAGGGCCAAATGCTGCCGGGTCTTTATCTCTGCTTCCCTGAATTGCTCTCTGCTCACCCCTAACCCACCCACCCGCTCATTAGTGCTGAGTGGTGGAAGAAGGGCTTGGAGCTGCTCTCTCCTTTTTCCTCTTCCTTCCCCACAACCAAGGGAAAACTTCCTTCTTTTGGGCAATAAACCCCTCCCTGCCTGCAGACACTGCTCTTTTCTCCTCTGGGGCAAGTAAAAGGCGGTTATCTGCCCAAGATTGGTTGGTCCCCTTTCTTTTCTGCCCCCAAAGTAAGAATAAATACAAGCACTGCCTCTTTTACCCAGGTGAGTGGGTAAAGTTGAGAGGCTGCAGGCAAAACCTGGCTTTTCTGGCCCGTGTTGCACCCTGGAGCGACAGGCTGGCCGAGCGCGGAGGCAGCGATGGTGTGTGCCTGCGGCCAGGCACGCACAGCCGGGCAGGCACCCCTGCCTTCTGGCAAGAGGAGTCTGTCTGTGCCCAGAGAGAGGGGGAGACCATTACCCTTGGGTGTCTGGAAATCAGGATATGGCAGAAGCCATGCAAGCTTCATTCAGCCCCCTCCAGACCCTTGAAGCATGGGGCTGTGATGGGGGCGGGAGGGCGGCAGGGGCAGCTCTGTTCCTGCCTGAGATGCCACGCAGACAACTGAGGGGTTTCTCAGCAGGCTGAAACTGTCAGGCTGTGTGTGCAACCTGGTGCTGGTTGAGATGAGGGACAGCCAACAGCGGTAGCTTTTCCCATCCCTAAGGTGGGCACTGGAGGAATGAGACGTGTACTTAATTGGAGAGGGTGCTGGGGACATTCAGGGATGCTTGCAGACTGCGGTGGGGGTCCTGGACCAGTGCACACCTCCTCTGCTCATTCCCTGGCTTCACCCTTGTGGTGGGCCGAGCACTAGATGACAGGTACCCACCAAGCTGCTCTATCACTGCCCCTCCTCAGCCAGATAGGGGCAGAGAAAAAGAAAAAGAAAGGCTTGTGGGTTGAGATAAGGAGATGATGGATCACTCACCCATTACTGTCATGAGCATCACAGACTCCATTTGGGGAAATTGATTTAATTATTGCCAATCAAAATCAGCGTAGGGTAATAAGAAATAAAACCACATCTCAAAACACCTTCTCTTCACCTCTCTTTTCTTCCCAGGCCCAACTGCACTCCCAGTTTGTCTACCTCCTCCTCCCCCCAAGCAGCACAGCAGGAATGGGTGTTGTGGTCAGTTCATCACACGTTGTCTGGGCCACTCCTTCCTCCTCGTGCTCTTCCACTGCCCCAGCACAGGGTCCCTCCCACAAGAGACAGTCCTCCACAAGCTTCTCCAACTGGGTCCTTCCTATGGGCTGCAGTTCTGCCCAGTCTGCTCCAGTTTGGGGCCTTTCCACGGATCGTTTCACATGCAATAGGAACAGACTGCACCAGAATGGGTTCTCCATGGGGTCACCAGTCCTGCCACCAAACCTGCTCCAGCCTCAGCTCCTCTGTCCATGGGTTCACAGGTCCTGCCAGGATCCTGCTCCAGTGTGGGGTCCTCCATGGGCTGCTGGTGGAGATCTGCAGGGGAATCTGCTCCAGTGCCTGCAGCACCTCCTCCCCTTCCTTCTTCACTGCCCTTGGTGACTGCAGTCTCTCTCTCACATCCCTGCTCCTCTCTCCTGGCTGCTGCAGTTGTGCAGCAGTTTTCCCCCTTCTTAACTACGTTATCCCAGAGGCACTACCACCGCTGGGCTGGGCTCGGGCTTGGCAATGGTGGGCCCGTGTTGGAGCTGGCTGGCCTTGGCTCCATTGAACCATGGGGAAGGTTCTAGCAGCTTCTCACAGAAGCCACCCCTGTGGCCCCCTCAATACCAAGACCTTGCCTTGCAAACCCAATATAACACAGAATCACAGAATGTTAAGGGTTGGAAGGGACCTCGAAAGACCATCTAGTCCAACCCCCCCTGCCAGAGCAGGATCACCCAGGGCAGCCCACACAGGAACGTGCCCAGGCAGGTTTGGAAAGTCTCCAGAGAAGGAGACTCCACAGCCCCTTTGGGCAGCCTGGTTCAGTTCTGTCACACAGTGAAAAAGCTTTTCCTTATGTTTCTGTGGAACCTCTTCTACTCCAGTCTGCACCCATTGCCCCTTGTCCTGTCACTGGACATCACAGAGAAGAGTCTGGCTCCAGCCTCTGATACAACCCAAGTGCCCTTGTCCCGGGCTGTACTCCCATTTCTTTGGAAGAATTTGTTGAGACTCTCTTTGGCAGGTCCATAGGATTGTAGACCTCTTATGTTCTCAGTCACAAAAAGACTTGTGCTTCCGTCGCGCGACGGGCTCTGTAAACCGATGCCCTCGGCCACCCTTCCCGTAAGGGCTGCAGCAGTTGGCTTGCAACAGCATTGTGTCCTTGTGTCCAAGATACAAACTGTGCTGAGCTCCCTGCCGGGACGTTTGAGAAATGACCATGAGGTCCTACCCTGCTGCATGGGCCTGGCTGCTCGTGATGGATCGGGGTCAGTGCTGGCAAAACCTACCTGCTCCTAATGGTGACAAATCAGTGCTCACGCTGTGAGCTACAAAGCCTTTGTCCACTGCTGCTTACCCTGCTGCTTGAACAGCTCTCCTGTGAAAGCACCTGACGCTCAGAAACAGCCTTCTGGATCTGGCTGTTCACATTTTCTTAGGGGCACTGAAAAAATGTGGTCTGCTTGAAAAACTGGGTTCTGTTTCCCAGAGTTTCTCCTGGTGTGGGGGAGCAGGAGCTGGGCTGATGGACAGGGGATGGCTCAGCAGCACAGCAAGATGAGAGCAAGGATGGTTAATAAAAGGAAGTCAGAGCATTGCTCTTGGTCTGTGTCCTTGATAAAACTCCCTAGTGACGTTCACCCTTCCAGTAAGCAGCTGGAGACCTGTCCTGGCCCCTCGCTCTGTGTTCCTGGACAGCCTGTCTTTCTGGGGTTTGTTGCTTCAGCACGTTCTGCATTGAGAAGTGGTTTCTCCTCTCTCCATCAGCAGACGCTGCAGCAGCGTACCTGCTCGGGAGAACAGGCTGAGTGAACCATGCTGCTGCCCCTTGCCTGGGCACAGAATTGCAAGCAGAACAAGTGACTGCTGGGCTGAGCTGCCTGTGTTTCCCGTGCACCACGGTCCTCGGTTCCTGAGGACTGTGGTCAGTGCTGGCAGCACTGCTGGCTGTATTTGCAGAGCACCGCTGAGTCCAGTATCCTAGCTGGCTATTTTACAGTGTTGGATGCCTTCATAGCCACGGGCGTTTGGAGCTGGGACAGAGTCCTGCAGTTTGGGGAGTAGAGAACTTGACTCTCTGTCCTGGTTTGAGTGAGAACAGAACTAATTCTGTTCAGCAATTTTACTTTTCAGCTCAGTTCTTTTAATTAACTG
>WTSP01004596.1:6587-36475 GCA_025331215.1 Actenoides lindsayi | reverse complement strand
TACTATGAAGAAAATTAACTCTATCCCAGCCTACACCAGCACAAATCCCTACGACAGGAACCCTAAAAGCACAGAAAGCAAAACTAAAAATAAGACAAACCAAATGTACTGTATTTCCAGCATGGTGCTTTTTTTCAGGCTTGTCTCTCTTTAGAGTCATGCTTCGGGATTCCTGTATTTATTTTCACCAGAAGTGAGCAATTCCTGCACTCCAATACTCATAAACAAATAACCAGATGATCTCAAACTGCTCAGGGAAAACTATGGCAGTGGGAGCAATTTGCCAAAATCTGCAGCAGTGTAAAGAATAAACCTCAAATGTCCTTGTTCTCAGTGCCTCCCCCTACCAGAAAAACAACCATGGTCCAAACAGTTGAGGGTTTGGTGGAAGTTTCTGCTCTCATTGTTTTCTTGCTTAAAATAAAAAAAAGTTTTCTTTCTTGCTCTATCCGATGCCCCCAAAGCCCCACTGGAGATGTGAGGTCAAGAGCCCCTCTGGCACCATCCCTCCTTCACCTGCTCATGCACCAGCACCAAAGAGCAGCCAACACTCAAGAAAAAGCTCAAGCCACAGCCCTCTTGCAGGGCTCCTGGGGCTCACACTCCCTTCAAATAGAGATCTGGCACGTGCTCCCTTTGGCCTCGGGATTGACACCTCCGTGAAGGATGTGCCATTGTTAACGAAGCCTGCTGCCACAGCAAGGGAGTGGGACACAATGAGCATCCCCCACCTGCAAGGGTATCGTTATGAGAGCAGTTTCCTTTAAGCATGAAGAGGTAGCCCCTTATCCTCCAAACCCCAAGGCTGGCCTTGTAGGGTCACCAGATTCATCACAAGCATAGGGACAACAGTGGTTTTCCAAAGAGCCCTGCAGAAGCCGTTGCAGTGCATCACCGGGACAGCTCAGGTGAGCAGGAAGCATTGTCCTGCAGAGGCACCCAGACATCATCCAGCACTTTGCTGGGCAACCTGAAGGTGTTTACGACTACCCTGGGAAATATGGCCCGAGGTGGCCAGCTACCAACAAGGGCTGATGACCCATTAGGGCTGTTTTCTGCTCCTGGGGTTAATTCCAGCAAACCATACAGCCTCTCTGTGCCCCAGTTCCTTCCTCTGTGAGAAAGGATATATTTGACACACTTGGAGATCTACAGCAGGGCAGCACAGCAGCCTGTGGTTAAAATCCAGCAGAATTTGCAGTCACCCTATAACCTCTCTTACCTCTGTGTTATCTTCCAGTGAAATGAATCTCTCATATCTGCCCAGTCCAGAATCTTCGTCCCAACAGAGTCAGCCTCAGCCTTGCCTTCCCTGACCCTCTTTTCCTCCAACAGACTCGTGCAGGTACACGCATGCGGGAAGAGTGCCCTTAGCTCTGGAGGGGAGCGAGAGGCAGAGGAAGAGCATCAGGTGGAACGAGAGATAGCAAAAGCACAGGCATATCAGACGTCTCCAGGCAAGATAACACGATAAATAATCAATCAATCCTTACAAAATCCTTAAGTGCTTGATGTATCCTCCTGCAAATTGAATCACTTCTCCTACCAGGAAGTTCTCTCTTGTAAATAAATGAGAGCAGAAATGGCCCATATTGAAAAATAATGTTGTTAAAACCACTGATTAAGTTTTACACAAGCATATGAGAGCAAACTAAAAGGTTTTAGCTTTTTAATTTAAGAAATGAGGAATATGATATAATTTCAATTTGTGATGAGATAAGATGTTCTCGATATTGTGGCTTCAATTGGATTATATCCTAATGTACTTTTATAAAGTGTCAGGCTAGCTGCAGATTAAGGTATGTGTGTAATATTCTTTATTAACAATTTAATGGACTTGCTTTCACTCTATCCATCTTAATCAGTGTTTCCAGTCCACCTGGGAGATCTAGTTAGTACAGAACCTGAAACACCAACCTGATGAAAGAGGGAACTTGGTGATCCGTCAGTGTCAAAAACAAGAGGGAAGCACTGATAAAAGACTGTCGAGGATCATCTTTAACCTCCTGTCATCAGCACCACTCCAAAAGCTCTCAACAACCGCTCTTGGAGTCACTCAACGAGACATATGCCCTCCTCAGATCTGCATCATTCCCCTGCCAGAATATTAAAGGGGCTTTTGGCAACAGGCAGGACTTCCCGGATCACAAAACGCAGTTGCCTGATCTCGAGGGACTTGCTCCTATAATCCTATTTTCCAGTCAAACGCCAGTGCAAGAGCAGTCTGGTTGTGTGGACTCTCCAGTGCTCGTCCATAGTCTGCTCTGGCGCCGAGACACTTCCATCTCATTTCCCTCTGAAATTTATTCATTACTAGCTTGTATCTGCATGTTCTGGTATCAACATCGGCCTTTCGCTTAACTAGCTCCTCTCCCTCCCTTGTATTTATCTGCCTGTGCAATCACATCTCCTCTCATCCCTCATTCTGTTAGGCTAAATAAGCTGTGCTTGTTCAGTCGCCCCTCATGAAGGGGCATTCCAACACCTTGCCCACTCTAATGACCCATCTCTGCACTTCTTCCGCTTTTCCAGACTGTACACAGCACTCAAAGTCCCACCGTGCTCCTAGTGCAGATGTTTTCCCATCTCTCCTGGAAATGCCATCTCTCCAGATAGCTTCAAGCACCCTTTTATTTAAGCAGCCTCTCCTCCCGGCTGTCTCCTGCTCTCCGAGCACCCTTCTCTCCCACCCTTAGACACCCCTCAAGGGGCAACTCCTCCACCCCAGTCAAAGCTTTTCATGCTGCAGAGGTCTTGGTGAGAATTGCTATTTCACACACATGCCAACCCACCACGGGGTGACCGGGATGACTCGTGAGATGCTGCACGAGATCTCACCAGGAGCCGGTACCCCGCCTCCCCCCTCCCTGCCGCTCGGGCTGCCGTGCGCGCACAAACAGCGACTTGGTGCGTGAAACCAGGAGCAGCAGCCTTGTAAATAATGGCCAATCAGGGAAAGAAAAAAAAATATGTATATACATCTCATCTCCTTTAATTCCCTTGCAACGCGATGATTCTGCAAGGGTGGGTCGGTCATAGCTGCAGGTACTCCCGGACGGGGGAGGAGCACAAAAATGAAGTTGTTTGCGGCTTTTGATTCCATCCCTGGAATTATTTACAGCTGCAGGCAATATTAAACTATGTAGAGCAAGTGTCCTCATTTACATGCTAATTCATTTATACCCTCTGGATTGATTTCTCCAATTCATTTTCAGCCCACTAACTCTTCTGATATGAATTATATTATCACCTCCAGAACGGCAGCAGGGAAATGTGACGAAGCCACCCCAGCTCTTCTGATCTCTAATTGCCCTCGCTGTTCAGAGCTGGCGTGGCCAGCTGCAGCCTTGCCTCCTGGCTACCAGCACCCAGCTTCCTTCCACCTCCTGGGGAAAAAAAAAAACAGTGGTGTGGCTCAGAGAGAGAAGCATTCCACCTCCAGCACTCGGTCCAATTCTGAGGAACTCCCAAGCGAGTGGACCTTGGGCTTGCTGCCTTTGGAAATCATTCCCTCTTTCTGCCAAGGAGGAGGAATCACCTCATTTCAGAGAGCAAAACTGAAGTCCATCTGTGTTCTGCAGTGGGAATTCCTGGAGCTGTAAGGAAATTGAATTAATCTGCCACTTCCCAAGGGCCCTTCTGAGGCTTTTCAGCTTTTCACAGCAGCCTCACACCACACCTGGCACACATGACACATCCCCAGTTCTCCCTGCCTTGGGAATGAGGTACTCACCAGTGGAAAGGACACAGTGCCCAGGGGTTGGAGAACAGTGGGGGAGCCTGTCCCTAGGTAGCAGCAGCTGGAAGCAGTAGAGCTTTTCTCTCATCACTAACTGACAGCTGAATGAGTTTTAGGTATCCTTTTCCAGAAGCCCTATCCAAATGCATTGGCACACCTCCCTGGAAGACCTATCTGAGGTAACAGTGAAGAAAGGAACCGTCTCCTGCTCTGACTCTACCTAAGCAGAAGAGTGAGTCTCCAGGTCACTGGCTGGACACGAAGGAGGGGAGAGAAGCCATCAGCAAATGGAGGAGGGCATGTGCAATGATGCAATGTGCAGTGCAGGGCTGACCACCACCCCATCTCCCCTAAAATAGCTGCAAGGTTGTGCAGAAGCTTAAACCTCAGCTTCCATAATGGGATGGATTTCATTAGCCAAATATCTCAGTGCGTCACCATGACACCAGTTTTAGTCCTGGACCAAATGCACAGGCCACTTTGTGCTCAGAAAGTCCATTAAAATCCCTATGCCACTGCAGAACAGGCCTTTCACTGTTGTTCCTTGTAATGTGTCAGCATTTGATATCTTGTTTTTTTAAAAAATATATATTTTTCTTTTTCTTTTCTTTTTTTTTCTTTTTAATTTTTACAAATATTGTCAAAAATAAAGAAACACTGGACTTAATACAACTCTGTGCTCCAGGTTTGTCCCTTGAGCTGTGGCATGGATTGATGCCTCTTTAGCACAGGACAACTGCTCTTCGCCTCAGCGTTTCAGCACGGACTTCATTGTGGGTTGTGAGTGAGTTCAGAAGGATTGGGATATTCTCACTCTGCAGAGCACCTGCACATCCTCCCTCCCTGCAGCCAGAGTCAAGTGCATCAGTCCTGTGAGCTTCAGTGAATTGTGGCAGGACAATTCTGTGTATATCCTTCAGAAATACTTTATAGGCACTGGTTAATCAATGTGCAAACCCAACTCCAGTACCTGTGTGAGTCAGCAGCTGAGGAATCCATCAAGAAGAAAATGCTCAGCTGGACAAAACATCTGAGTCTGGACAACTGTGGTTCATGCTGGACAGATGCTTCCCTCTCCTTTTGGCCCAAAGGGTCATTCAGCACAGAAACCCAACCTGTGGGACAGACACCAACACTGTGGTACATATAGATACGTCCAGATCAGACAAACACACATTGTATTTGGGATTTTAATGACTTCCAGAAGCCTTTCTACAGCCTAACTCCTTCCTTCCTCTCATACCCAGCAGCAGCTGGGCAGATGTGCCAGAGGGACCAAACAGTCCAGGCCTGTTGGAAGTTAAATGGGACCACTTCCCCTCCAAAATCCTGAGCAAAATGAAAGCTACAAGGAAATTAAGATATTTTTTTTTTCTATCTGTCATGAAAAGGACAGCTCTTTGCTCCTGATTTACACCATCTGAAACAACCAGCTTGTGAAAGCCAAGATACCGTTCCCCTTGGCATCCAGTGCTTATTGTGCTTCAGACTGTTTCAAACGAGCACTGGGAAAGGAGAAGGAGCCCCTCTGCCTCCTGATCACTGGAGGGAGAAAGTTGTCCTAAGTGGAACAACAGACTGTCCCTTCTTAATGCCACTTCAAAGCTCCTCGGACAGGAAAATTGATAATTGCGTCAAGTACAGTTTTTCTAAACTTCATCATTTAGTGCTGAAAACTGGGCTATTGAATTCATACAGTTCTTTGATCAAGACCAGTTAATTAAGTTATTCCCTTGATATGACTCTTATCACTTTATTGCCAGACCTACATCACACTTACGCAATTCACATGCTGGCTTTGATATGCATCATATAAGCTTCCCAGACCATAATCACTGGGTTTCTGTAGATTCACTGCTACCTTACCAGTTTCACCAATAGCGTGGGCTATAGGTCAGCTATTAAAAGAGCGGTTGTGTGGCCCAGAAGGCTCCTGGACAAACTGTAACAAGGGGAGTTAAGTATGGACTGTAAACTAGACCAGCGATTTCTTCCAGACCCTGTGATTTCCAGTTACAAACTCTCAGTACCTCCCCTGTATCCTTTTTGAAATATGTCCAGCAATACTGATAAAAAGTAAAAAGCTAAGTATTTATTTTACCCTCATCAGCAAGACAACTGAACTTATCTTTTGCTATTCTGTCGCAACAACATCACACAGTAAGAAAAGGTGGTAAAATTGAGTGTGAATTCTGAGACAGGGCACATCCTTCACTGCACTAGGGCACAGGCATCTCTGTCTCGGCAGCTTTCCCCAGATTTCTCCCACCCATTCCCCTCCCACACTCCCTAGATCATCTTCTGCCCTGGCCACCCCTCACAGAGGTTGTCCAATGGCCTCTCCTTGCCACAGCAAATGGTTTCTCTATGCCAGGCAGCTCTCTGTGACTCCTGTCATTCTTTTTCACCCAACACCTCCTGACCCTGGATCTTCACAGCCCTCCTTCAGCTGCCCCGTTTCTGACCAACCATCCAGGGGCTCTTTCAGCAAATCCTTCTCCTCACACTTCTGCTTTCCACAGGAGAGTGACAAGCTCCAATTTAGGTCTCCACAGTTTTCCTTGGGCTTATCCTCTTAAACCGGATTAGCTAACGTCTTAATGTCAGTGGCACCAGTCACAGCTCACCATCTGATCCTGCCTTTCAGGATTTGCTACATCTATGCACTTTCCACTGCTAAACTAGATCCTGTGATCTTTCCTTCCACGTACTCCAAACCATCATCCTGCTCATGAACTGCTAGTTACATACTCTTCATATGTAGAAGATGTTTAGATCTCCTCCTTTCCTCAACCAACACCTCCAGGATGGGAATACTTCCAACTCATTGACAGCCTTTGTGTTTTCCCTGTTTTGATACCTACACATTTATCTTCCAGACTGTCGCCTTCATTTTGAGATAGTGTCTCCCTGAAAAATTCGTGGCACCACCTCCTTAGGTCTCCTTTTTCTTTGGTATCAGATACAAAATTTTAAAACAAACAATCCAAGGCCTCATTTCCACTCATCTGACCCATTCTCATATTGAACTCGCCTGTGGTGGTCTCCATCCCACCAGTTTGGTGAGGCCCAGCCACAACACCCCTGTCCTCTGGATGTTCACTCTTCCCATCTCAGAGCTACCTTCCCCACTGCCTTTTGCATGCGAACAAGCCCCCATGGTGACTCCTCTTGCTGCATTTAAAACCCCTTTACAGACTAATGTCCTTCCCAAGCCTGCTGTTTACACACTCCTTCATTCTCCATTCATCTCCATCACAAGGGGGAGATGCTACTCTCCATTAAGCAGCACCAAGCAGTTGCATCAGAAGTCTTTTTGCACCTCCCTCCCTCCCTTTGGCCCAAACCAGCTCATAAACACGTTGGGAGCAATCCAAGTGCTTCACCAAACTGTCCTGATCACCTCTGTGTTCCTGACTTTTAGCTGGTCCCCTGATCTCCAGGTGGAGGTGAGGGAAAAAACAAGCGTTACAAGGGCAAGGACTGGCCTGCAGCCCCTGAGGGGGTTATGTACCTGACACCCACTTGCAACCACGGGGGGAGATGGTGTGAGCTGCAACTCTCCATCATGGTCCTTTCTTACTGGGGTGTGATGGAAGAACCATTGAGAGCAGCATGGAGGAAAGGCAGGCCGTGGTAGGCTCCAGCTCTTGGCCTGCTCACTCCCATCACACCTCTGGGTGCTCCTCAGCATCCCCATCACGGCTTGCTCCGGTCCCCAGCTCATTGCACGATGCAAAACAAAGTCACGTTCTCTTTATCGATCGGGCCGTCCCTCCCCACACATGTTCCCTTTGTCCCCCCCCTAGAATAAAACCCCAACTGCGAAGAGTCACCAGCTGGAGTTTAATTTCAGACTCCAAGGCGTATCTGGAGCCAATTTGCAATGCGCTTACTCCGAAAATCGCCCTCCCCTGTGACGCTTGACAGCTCCAGACCACAGTCCTGCTCTCAGCTCCGAAGGAAAAATGTTTTAATTTGTCACAAACCAATTATAGCGTCTCATCTATCCCTGAATTACTCATCTTGGCTACAGTCTAGGACAAAGGGCCCCTCTGAGAGGAGATTAGACATGGATATTAACAAGAGAAAAAGTGTCCACTGTCTCACCTTGCTGGGGACGAGGCTTCCAAAGAGACAGGAAAAGGAAACCCCTCCTGACTGACAGCCGGAGGGAGGGCTCCCGTCCCACAGCAAATCCCTCGTTTCACGCGGAAGAATAGTCACGACAAACTGTGTATTCAAATAATATTCATGCATGGCAGATAACAGAGTCACGGCTGGCAGAGCCGCAACATGAATATAAATAACCTTGGCTCCCTCGGTCGCTGCCGCAGAGGCAGAGGCACTGCCACGCTGCCGGAGCGCGGGCGAAGGGGCTGTCGGCACCACGCCGGGGTGGGGAGGTGTGTGGGTGCCTCGTCTGAGCTCCGTGTGCCACCCCTCTAAGCAAGCCCCTTTCCCTCGAGCCCTGCACCAGGCTGGAATGCCTTCCCATGGACTCCCCGTGTAGAAGTCCTCTTCAGCCACCTCCTGTGCTGCCAGGTATATTTGCTGCTCTCACGGGATGCACCAGCATCCCTCCGAGTTCTCGCTTTGGACCAAAGCTAAGTTTCCCAGGCCACAGGTCCCTCCAGACTAGTGCTCCTTTCTTACCTTCCCAACCCTGGCCTGGCCTCAGGCGTTACCCTTCACCCCAACAGCCAAGGACCAGGTTGAGACACAGCCTGGAGGGTGCTTTTGGTCTGTCCTGCCTCCTGAGCAGCTCAGGTACCGATTTTGTCCAGGCAAACACTGAAAAGTAGCACCCAAAGCTCTCCCAGGCAAGAAGCACTTTGCACATTTATAGTTGCAATTGCAACGATCCGCAGCCACTTAGCTCAGCAGTAGGGACAAAAAGCTGCAGGCAGAGCTGGCCTCAGTCAGATGGATAAACTGGTGGGGTTGCTACTCCATCTCAAGTTGACTCAAGGCATCTGAGGGCAGCCACGATGCTCTCTTCCTCCCCATGCCTACTGCAGATCAGCTTTTCCTTGGATGAAGACGGAGACGATGAAAGCCAATTTCCCTTTGTGCTCATGGCGAATAATTTGGAGAATTCCCCTTGTTTACTCAGAACTGTTAATGATGCGTCAGAAATTACCTCCGAGATTGTAATTAAAGAAAACGGCAGAAGAGAGAGACATGCACACACACACACACACACAGCCTAATCACAGCTTCATCTGCAAGTCTTGAAGCTCTGGAGCAGACAGCAGCCTCCCCATCGCCCTAAGCCTGCAGAAGGGCCCTCAAGAGCCACCTAAATGACAGACACTCAGGGGTGCAGCCCCCAGGCCCCATACAGCCCCCCTCCCCATTCCTTTTCAGCTACAAAGAAAGCAATGATGGCACTCTGGCCATCCAGGAGCTGACAAGGCCACGAACCCAACTGGAGGCCATCAGGAAATGAGCAGGAAGCTCAGCCCCCTTAAAACTATTTTGGAAGTGGAGCAGCTGACCTAGCAGAGCACTGAAGCTCTCAGTCATCAGTGAAATGCAGACGCCTACACGCACACAGCCACGGATCAGTCAAACCCCTGCTAGCCTGACCTTGGGGCTTGGCGTCGGCTGGGGCTGGGGCAGAGCACAAACAGGCCTTTCCCGCGGAGAATGGCGAGGAATTCGATTCCGGTTCAGTTACAGGAGGGTGCCTGGATTGCTTAATGACTATGGGGTGATGGCTACAGAGAGGCAGCTGAGAGCCGGCTTCCCAGCACCTCCCCTCCCTGCTCAATCCCCCACCCCAGGCCAAATCCTGCTTTGCCTCCCGGAGCACTTCCATGGGGGGAGCAAAGCTGCTTGTGACCGGAGAGCGAACGGGGCTCAGGCCGGGGAATCGGCTCAGCCAAAAGCAGCCAGCTGGGGAAAAGCCATTCCCTTTCTCCACCTTAGCCAGAGGCTTAGTTTGTCTCAGGCTTGTTTCAAGACTTGGATTAGAAGAATGGTGCAAATGCAAATCCTTTGAGTCCCCAATTCAAGGTAGAGGAAGGGAAAACAAGCTGGGTTGCCCTCATATTCACAACTAGCAAGTTGTCTGGGTGTGCAAGAGCTGGGTACTGGTAGACTCCGGCCACGAACCAGACAGCGCTCCATCAGTACAGAGAAGAGGCTGGGTGTCTGGGCAGGATGCATTGGGATGGCTATTCCACTGTTTATCTGCTCATCTTTGGTGTAGACATAATTGATGTCAGTCTTGAAGTCAGCCTCACACCAGCCCATAACCTCCTGTCCCCAGTGGTGTGACAAGGAAGGCTGGGGCCCTGTCTCCACTCCCATTCTTAATATTTCTCTACCCAGAGATCACTTAAACCTTTTAAAGCCACAAAGCATTTCCACGTGAGCCTCATATCCCCTAGACCAGTTACCATCTCCAACAGACTCCAGATGGGAGAAGCAGCAGAGCTTGCCCTTCAAACCCTCTCTCTGGAGGCAGGTAAGCACAAAGCCAGGAGGTGTAACCGTTGTCTGCTTTCTGGCGGCAGTTGGTCTTCTCATGACAGCAAACCCTACAGCAGGTCAAAGCACTGCAGGGCCCCGAGGGTTGTTGTTTAAGCACCTTGTGATCGTGTTCCTGCACAGACCCATTCCCTGCTTGCCTTCAAGATAGGCGAAGGTTAAACTGCCCTGTGCCTCCTGGAAAGGGAAGGATCGGATGAGCTTGGATGATGCTGCCACCTCCAAAGCCATACAGACTAAACTTCTCAAGGCTGGAGAATACGAGCCTCAGAAGATGAAAGCCCAGCAATAATGACAGCTTGGAATAGTGTAGGAGGGGGACCCACTCATTAAGAAGGGTATTTCTCTCCTTCAGCAGAGGTGGTTTCAGCTCCCTCCCTCCCTCTCAGCTGGCAGTGCACGCAGGCAGGTTTAATTCTGGGGATTTGCTATAATGCCCAGGTCCGGAAGAGGGGCCCTAATCCCTCCCCTCCTGTCTACACACAGCCCCAGAAAAGAAAGAGCTTTGCGACAAGCAGACTGGGATGGCAGGCACAGCCTGCCAGCCCCTGTGGTCAGCACATCCCCCAAAACCAGCTTGTCTTCCCTTCTGGGTGAACATGGGCCAACATGCAGCAGAGTGTGGTGACAGTGCTTCCATCGGCGTTTTACCTGATGGTGGTGGAGTCCTCAACCCTGGAGGATTTTAAAAGTCATGTAGATGTGGTGCTGAGGAACATGGTTTAGTGGAGACCTGGCAGTGCTAGGTTAGCAGTGGGACCTGATGATCTTAAAGGTCTCTTCCAACCTAAATGATTCTATGATTCTATAAACCACAGTTGAGCCTTTCATGTCACCAATGCCACAGTACAACTACATCAGAGCAAGCTCTGCCTCTTATCTCCTCCCCAGACTGCTGGCTAGGCTGGGATGCTCAAGGCTTGAGGATGTGTGTGACACTAAAGCAGCAAGGGAGACAATGCACTTACTTGAGAGCTGGGGGGAGTTTGACACGTAAATGGAACCACGAAGAAACCCTTCATCGCTGCTGTGCTCCCGGGACCCGCGGTTGGTCTGCAGTCTCTGGGCAGAGGAGCCTCTCCAGCACAGGTAGGCCAAGCTCCTGCTACCACTCACAGCTCCAGAGAGGGATCATCAGTGCTCGCAGCAACCTGGGCAGTCCACACCCAGTAACCCACATCCAAACTTGCACTGGGACTCTCGAGATTTGCTCCAGCAATTCTTTATTGGACAAAAGCATATTCAGGTACAGGGTGTCCCACCACATGTATATACATGGCACACACTGTGGACACCAGGAACCCTGAAGGGCACAGGGACCTCACTGAGCAGACCCCTGCAGTGCCCAGGATGGGCTGCCTGGGACAGAGAGTCCCACTGCCACCTCGTGGGTAAGGGACGCATCGCCTCTGCTTTGCCACCGGGCACAGCAGGCAGCAAACCTCCTCCGGGCAAAATCCCAGGTCCTGCTGGAGAACAGGACCTGCAGAAACCTCAAAGTACCTGGCTTGGGGGAGAGAAGTCCACACATACCAGAGCTAGAGGCATCAGGAATTAATCTGATCTTTCCCTGCCTGTGTCCATCCCTGCTCCGCAGGCTGACCAGGAAGACAGGACACTGCCACACAGGGCAGGTGTCTGGATGCAGTCACTGGACTGAGGGAAGAGTAGAAAGACTCACTGTCAGCAGCCCAGGACCTGCTCATAAACTCCTGGGCTCACCAAGATGAAGAGCAGCACCCCTTGGGGGCGCTGGCTGTCCAGGGACAGAGCCTAGGAACCGAAATATTGGTCCCATGCAGAAGACTCATGGATGAGACAAACCATAAATTCCCTTCTGCTCCCAGTCAGCACCAGACTTTTAAAAGACTTCTGTTCATTTTCAGCAGGATAAGCCACAGACAATGAAAATGCTGCTTCACTGTGCAGAGAAAGATGGAAGCTACAAATCTCCCCCACAGAGGGAATGAAAGCAAGGAACAAACCCTCACAGCTTTTAGAAATCAGCCTACAGCACCTCCCAAAAGGAGGTCTAGAAAGAGAGCACTGTTGCTGACACTGCTCTGGGCCTAGGCCATCGCACCCCACAGATACAGAGGTGGTTCTGCTGTCCGCCTCCCCCCAGCTGTGGGGCCTGCAGCTCCAGTTTGCACTGGTGTAATAAAGGGGAGACCCTCAATCTCTCCTGTCGCACAGCACCTCCCTCTCTGCATCTCTGATCTCGGCCAAAGAGCACAGCAGACACAGGGAGGGGGAACAGCCCACTTGCAGACCAGCGCAGTGTCCTTGGTACAGCCCTGGCCGACCTGAGCCGGGCAGCGTGGGGTGACACGTCGTGCCGTGCTGCTGCTGTCGGGGCTGTAATGACCCAAGCAGTGGATGGGCAAATGGAGCTCTGCCCTCCTGAGCTGCCAACGAGGATGAAGCCAGCTCTGAGCTAGATCCACAGAAGGAAAACAATCTGAAAAGTCCATCTTCTGGGAAAGGTGTCCTTGGGCCCCATACCAGGGCCAGAGGGGATTCACACTGTCCCTTTGGTCCGCAAACCTGCAGTCTCCGTGTCAGGGAGCAGAAGAGCCTCATCACAGTCCTCCATGACTCCAGGAGAGCAGCACGGAGGAAGGAACATACCTTTGATGGCTGTCTCTGGGCCACTGGGCAAAGGAACATCACTCCTGATCTTTACTCTTATTTTTCTGCTTCCATATTTTGGACAAGCGGAACTTGTTTTTCTTCTTTTCTGGCTCCTGGCTCTCAAGAGATCCATCTGCAGGAGAGGGAGCAGACACAAGAGCAGGGTGGGACCCACAGCCCGTGTCACCCAATGCTAGTCCATAAGAGTAGAAAGGGTCCTTACCCAACCTCTGGATCATGTCTGCCAACATCTGGTCCTCCTCTTGCTCTCTGTAATGGACAGCACAGCATTAGGAAACTTTGCTGTGTTTCATGACAAAGGTGGCAGACACTGAAAACCACGCCAAGAATACCGTTATTCCTCCAGCCAGATATGACCAACTTCCATAACACTCCAAGAAGGGTGCAGGAAAAAAAACCCCACAGTTAGTGGAGTCCTAGACACTAGCAAATTGTATCTGGCTCCCTGGAAAGCAAAGGCCTGTGTGGGGATTTCCAGACCATGGCAGACCAGCACTACAGCACAGAGGTCCTTCCCCCAAGCTGGCCTATGAATCATCCAAGTTCACGAGTTGTGAGACACCACCATACTCAAGGAGATGAATAAACTCTGAGAAACCAGTAGCCTGAGGTGCTACAAAGGTACTCATTGTAATCAAGGACAACTGCTGCTATCTTCTTGGGCCTGATCAAGGCCAGAGCCAAAAGCCTGGGCATTACTAGAATCCTTGAGCTGGAGTCAGTGCCCTGAGGTCAAGAAATGGAGGCTGCTCTCAGAAACAGGAGGCACAAATCCAGCTACTTAACACAACGGTCTTCCTTTGAACTTGGGAAGGATCCAACTCTTGGCTATGGTTGTTCATTTGCTTGCTGCAGCAGACAAACACATTCCTAGATTCATGTTCCCAGAGTCCTACTGCAGCTCCTGTGCTGCCTCCATCCTCCCCATCTCCAGCCTCTCCCTCTCTTCCTCTTGCCTTCTCCATTTTCACAGCCCTTGTCCTCAGCACTGAACATGGCTGCAGTCCCGATCTCAGTTTCTAACAGCTGCCAAAGAAGCAATGGCAGCAGTATTTAGGACAAGATGGTTGATGACAGGTCACCACCCACCTTTCACGGAGCAGAAGTTTGGATTACAGCCATTCATCCACCCCTACAGCTTGGGCAGTGGAGGAAATACAGTGGAAATCATCCCTGGTGTTGGCTCATCTCCCACCATCTGAGGGCCCTCACCTGAGCCTGTCCTCATCCAGGCACTCCACAATACTATTCCGATCATTGACCGTGTTTAGGTACGATGCCAGCAGCTCCTTTTCTCTCTCCTTCTCCTTAGGTGTCTTCAGTTCCTCTGCACGAGACAAGGGAAGCCCATGTCACAGCTACAGGTGAGTACCTCCCCACTGTGGCTCCTGCCTCCACCCTGCTCCAGCAAGTCCCTCTCACAGGCCCAGATTTTATTATCCTCACACACAGAGGCACATCAGAAAGCTGAGGTGGGTTGGATGTTACAGGGAGTCAGCACTTGACAGATCAACAGCACAGTCAAGAGACATCTCCCAGGGAAACTGCAATCCCTGGCAGTGTCATTCAGATAAGAAGGACATCCCAGGTCTGACAGGCAGAGCAGAGGGCTCCACACAGGCAGAGGCCAGCAGGAATCTCAGTGCAGCCAGTCCTCACCTGGCTTGCTCATGAGGTGTCGCAGCTCTGTCTCAATGTTCCACTGCTGCTCTTCCAGCTTCTGCTGTTTCATCCTGAAAGGGACCACGGAACTGATGAGTTGCTGCCCCTCCAAAACCCAGGGCTGCATCCTGCTCATGTCATGCTAAACCCTCATCTTTGCACTGTCCACCACCGGTGTAGGGGCTGGTGGGTCACAAGGAATCTTCCTCAGTCTCATTTGTAAAGTTTCCCTCCTCACAAGTTCACACCTGGGTGACCCTGGGTGCTCATCAGTGCTCAAAGGCCCACCAGCAAATACCTCAGGCAGTTCTCCCAGAGGTGTCCCTAAACCCTCCCACATCCCATCACTTGTCATTATTTCTTGGGGCTGCCATGCTCCCTGTCCTTCCCTGCTTACTGCTCACTGGTGAAGTGCACAAGCAGACGGGTGAATTTCTGGCTGTACTTACTTGTACATTAGCTCCGATTCCTGTCTGAGCAGCAGCTGTTTCTTATGGATCAGTTTGAACCAATCCACCATGAGGGCATCCTCAGACTCATCTGCAAAGGAGACAAAGGGCCAGACTCCTTCAGAAGCTGAATCAGCTCAGTCTTCCCAGCTCAAACACACAATCACTTGAGGGAGAGCCTAGAACTTATATGAGCTACAAGCAACCTCAAGTGAAAGTAGCTCATCTTTGGTACTCCTGGGTACCAGGGAAAGGATGCAGATCACTCCCTGCAGCTCCAAGAAAGCTGTTCACAGATGCCCTGCCACAGGGCACCCAGCTCATCTTGCATGTGGCCAGCCCAGCTCTGCCGTTCTCAATGAACCCACTAAGCCCTGAGAAACTGGAGCCAGTCATGATGACCAGTCTGGCTTTGGCATCCAAAAGCCAGACTGATAGTGGCCTTCCACTCTGAAAACGCTCTGATTCATAGCCAAATAAACACAGGACCTCTCTCAAACAATAGGTCAGGAAACAGCCAGAGAGGCTTCAATATCCCCAGGGCTTTATCTTGTTATACCAGGCACCTTTGGCAACCTGGTGTCTCACATGTAGTGTGAGCTCCTAGAAATGGAGTCAAGAATGCCCAGGGGTTAAGACATGAGGCTCACACCTCCTCGCCATAACAGAGCTGGCCCCCAGTCTCCCTCACCTCCCTCGCAGCCACGCAACTGCTTCTCCAGATCCACTCCTTTCAATTCCAGTTCATCCAGCTGCTTCTCGATGTCATGCACCTTCTCCTGGATTTTCTCCTCGGGGAGGTAGTCTGGATGCAGCTAAGAAAACAAAGGTAGGACCAAATTGAGCTCAGTGCCCTCAGACTCCCCTCTGAGGTCACAGCAGAGGTGGGAAATGACATAAGGAGCACAAGTGCAGAGCAGTGTCCTGGAAGGGCCAAGTCAGCAGAGGTGCAGAGCTGGCTGCTCATAACAGAGCAGTGGCCACTGTGAGGTTACAGTGCCGTGATACACTCACTGCGAGTGACATCCACCCACACTTGTCAATCCACATACATTCTCCCTCTTTTTCTGGGGGGACACAGTGCCTTCCAGAATTTTGTTTCACTCTGTCTTATTCCAGCTTCTATTTTCCCCCCTGCATGGGAGATAACCAACAGCCTCTCCATCTTGTCTCTGCCCCAGAGCCTTTCATTCTTTCCCTGGAAATCCAAATAAACCCTCCCAACGAGACAAACCGTGATGTATCTGGGCAAGCACTCCAGCAGGATACCCAGCAACCCCAGGCTGTTCCCCTTACATGTGGTTTCCAGCCATACCTTGGTTGGGGACACTGCTTCAGGGCTCTGGATGCTTTTCGGAACAGAAGGTTTAACTAGAAGGGAGAAAAAAAAAACAAAAACAACACAGAATGCCACAACAAACATTAAATAATTTTGTGGCATAGGACAACACCTACACCGTTGGAGAGAACAACAGGTCCTTGCTACCCAACACAGGGCACTGAAGACACGTGCTCATCGGCACGCCTGACTAAGGTGAGAGCTGTGTCTGCAGCAAACAGCACAGCCTGATTTATGTCTCGTGGCTGGACACTCAGATGCCCTCAGGTCACAGGGTGCTGCTTTCATCCCCAGGGCATAGGCAGTCAACTAACTCAGGTGACCTGGGATGTGCCACCCAAGACTATTGACATCCACATTCATTTGTTACCTTGTTAAAACTCAAAGATATTTATTGTGGCACAAGCCACTCCTTATTAAGCTTTCAAAGGATAAAACAGAAATATTGGGTTCCTGTGGCAGGAAATACCAAGACATACTTAAAAATGACCCTCTAGTGCTCTTGTACAAACAAGTATTAGTAAATACTGATGAAACAAAGATGGTCTAGAGGACCTAAGCATACGTCTCAAGAATAAGGTTCAATTCCTTCCACAAAACAACTTCGTAGGTGAGAAGTCCCTCAGGCCCTGCTACACAGCATTATTTGGGCCCTGGGCACCTATTAAAATCAATCCTTAAGCAATGTGTATTTGTTCCACTGTGCCTCAGCTTCCTCTGCCCAACTGTGCTGCAAGGATAACTACAGAAGAGTGTGAGGTATTTGGATACCCGAGGGGCTGGGCTGGATAATTACCACAGAGAGAGAACAGAGTCGTACGTGGATGATGTGATAAGGAAGAAGAACTCCAGTATCAAAAAAGCATGGCTGTAAGAAAGGCAGCAGCGGTGCAGGCTCAGTACTCACAAGGAGAAAGACAGGACAGACAGACTGGGAGAATCTCAGGAGGGTCTCTGGCAATCGGTGCTGACTGGAGGAGGAGCTCAAGGACAGCTCTCCAGTTGTCCAGCCCTTGCCCTGTTGTGTTTTCTAGGAAGGGCAAAAAAGGAGAAGGTGCTGGATGCAGCAGTCAGCTGTATTGTCCCTGCACTGCTGGCCTCTGTCAGGGTTCTCTTCCCACTGGACGCTGCTGGTTCATTGCCCTGCACACCACCTTTGACTCACACTTATCTTAAAGGTTCCTTCGAGAGGGAGCTGGCCTGCCACAACCAGCCTGCTGATACCACGTGAGCAACAGCTCCCGCTCCCATCCTAGCCCTGCATCTCCAGGCTCCTGCTGAGAGATCTCTGCAGCACCTCCAACCAAGGCAGAAAACTCCACCACTGATCATAAAAAGACTGAGGTCACTGTGGGGGGAACACCTAGTAAAAATGCCAGTCTCTTGACCAGCTCGGGTCTGATATCCCCTGATAGCCTCAAGTTCTGTCTTGACAGACAGAGGATGGGTTGGCTGCTTGCCTGCAAACAGGAAATAGGAGAGTTGGCAAGAAAAACCCTGGAGCATCCTTTCTCAATAGAAAACATGACCTATGCCAAAGAAAATGCATGATCTACAGGCATGCTCACCACCCACAGCCCCACACAACACACACAGGATTAAGGGCAGGAATGGTCATTGACTGTTCACAGCAGCTGAGTGCTGAGGTAAAGACCTATAGAGAGGAGCAATAAGTCTGTCCTTAATCCACCAGCTGCCAAGTGACAGCAGTAAGAGAACAGCCTTTCAGCTGGCAGATTGCACACAGGTGAAAAATGGGGGGGAGACTGCTGGGAAAGTTTCCCATAGTGGGCACTCCCCAACAGCAGTTGTTAAGCTTTAGAAAGATGGGTGTAACACCAGCCTCCCTTATCTTAACAGCTCACGTCCTGGGAAAGAGGCTGAACCACTGTAGCTGAATCTGAAGAAAAGGGAAATGGAAAGTTTTGGGAAAATGATGGCAGTGGAGTATTATAAACTTCTAAACCAGACCACACAACTGGAGTTTAAATGCTTTGTAGCTGTCAGAGGTGCAGGCTAAGGACAATGTTGGAATCAGCTAACAAATACTAAATCTGAGTCCACCCAGCCATCAGGACCCATCTTTCTCGCTCCAGGACAAATATCAGAGTCAAGGCTGAGTCCAGCTGCGAGGACCTTCTAGTCCAAACAGATAAGACAGAGCCAGATGGGGTAAGGAAAGCAAGCCAAGCAAACAGGACAGCAGCAAACATCAGGTTAGTTCCAGGAAGTAACATTTTCATGGTGGTGGGCTATGTAGGAGTAAAGACAACCAGGCAAAGGAGGAGAGGTGCAAGGTAAAGCTGTGGTTGAACATAGAGGAGTAAGGATCTGGATTAAGGGTAGGGATAAACTGGTCAGAACTGGTCAGTACATCTTTGAAAGTCCAAGAAGCAGCAGCCTTGGATGCTGCTACCATGGGTCCTGCCAGCTGGAGTCTCTGTCTGACAGTTCTCTGCATTCCTTTCATTTCCCAAAGCCACACAACTGGAGAAGAAGAGAGACATCAACTACATCTCAGTTCCCCAAATTAGGAGATGGTCCTCTTCATAACTTTGAGTCTAAAGAATGATGGGGCAGTGACCTTGACAAATCCCTATTTTAATTTCTTCCCTTCCCACTGAATTCTTTGGCTAGGCTGGTTCCTGCTTAGGCCAAGCTGGCTAATAAAAATTAATGACACAGATTTTTCCCTCAGGACAACAGCCACAGACTTAGACACAGAAAACTGAGGGACACATTTCCCATACTGGCCACTCAGGCTGGTCCCTGACAGTGCAGAGGAGAGGGGGCCTTTAAGCACACAGAAGAGATCTTACGTGGGATAGTGCTTTTCTTCAATTGGTTGCCCTCTTCCTCCTTGGCAGAGTCCCCAGGGTCTTCCCAGCCTTGCTTTGAATTCTGACAGCTGCTGATAAGCTCTGAGCTGGGGATCAACCTGTTCTTCATGAATCCACCAGATGAAACTGGATTAAGAATCACAGACAGGTTTTGGTAAAGAAATTTTAACCTTTATCTCATAAAAATCCCTTTTATTGCCCAGCATCTCTGACACACTCCACTAGCCACCTTCATTTCTAGTCTTAGTTCTCCTCTCTTGATAATAGTGAGGGGCACAAGCCCAAAGGAAACAGGGAGAATCCATCGATTATGAGGCCAAAGAATGACAGAAAGGTGGAGGAGAATAAACAGTTGGGAATCATCACCAAGACTCTTCACCATTACACATTTGTTCAAGAGAGAGCATAAATCTTGCTAGCTGCCTTGCAGTAGAAGGGCAGGGCACGTTGTGAAGACCGAGGCCCTCTCCTTCGGAAAGGATATATATAATGTAAAGGCATTACAGGGCCAAAGTAGGTGCAGAGCAAAAATCTCCAAAAGCAAGGCACAATTTCCACCAATACATTCCTGACCTGTGCCTCGCAGCACCAATCCCTGCCCCCTGCCTGACTAGCAAAATGAAGGCAAAGCTTATATCCTTCATACCAGAGTTCTGCTTTGCTGATGGGACAACTAATGGACTTGGCTTTGTCTCCTTGTGTGCTGGGCTCCCTGTTCCCATCTGGGAGTTATCAGTAGGTTTCTCAGAGCCACTCTGATCTCTGCAAAGAAGAAGGACAAAGGTAGGAAACCATCTCTCCTGTGGAATGGACAACAGGAAGGGTTCTGGACATCCTGGGCTGCATCTCCATCTGGGGTGGTCACACTTTTCTAAACAGAGTCCAACAATTTGAAGTATGCTTTCTCTCCACAGAAACTAAAGCCTTTGCCTTTTCCACCAAAATGCTGAAAACAGAAGCATTAAGACACAGGAGTCCTCCCTGCTGTGTGCACACAGACCTGCAGCAACAAACAGGTACAAGCATGGCCAACCCCATTCACTTGTCATGGACACCCGCCAGCTCCAAGACACTTACTTGTGGGCTACAGGCTTCAACAGAGATCTCCACTCTGCTGGGCTCTCAGATTTGTCTTCACCAACATTCATGCTTCCTAAAGAAAGGAACATTGCAAGATAATATCAGATTATAAAAAGAAACAAGCCAGACTTGAGCCTCGGGAGCATCTCAGGAGATAAGCCACGCACTGGTGTAGATGTTGTGGTGTTACTGCAGCAAACCAGTACCAGTTCAACAAGTTTAATGTGGACAGATTCACACACAATAGGTAGTAAAAAACTTTGGTGGCATTTTGCCCCTTTCAGCTCAAATACTTTAAATCCTATGCAGATACAAAAACACAGGCATGGTGTAAATGAACAGGCACACTGAACAGCAATAGAACGCAAAGAGATCGGATCTCAGAAACCAAAAGATGGGTCAGGAAGAGGGAGAAAGAAAAAACCCACAAGTTCACAGCAAACTGCAGACAGATACTGCTTCTGGCCCCAAAGAAAGACAAGCCATATGGAAGTGGCTGAGACAGCAGGTACCCCCAGAACATCATCCCTTGGCCCACTGCTCTGTCATCATGGTGGAAGCTCGGTTCAAAACAGACAGAGGCTGGGTGAGCCCCAATTCCAATCACTAAGTCATCCTGAAGTTCTGGCAAGGTCTCCCATCTGGGACAATCTAACTAAGGCTCTGAAATCCACCATGATTCCCAACATCTGATGACTGCTAGTGAAAATTCAAATACCTGGAGATCCTCAGAGAAGAAAATCGTGCCATCCTAGAGGGAGCAATTACACAGGGACAAATGGGGGCATTTTGACCACCAGAACTCAGAAAACCCTTATGTGGTGGTACAGACAGAGAGTATAGGAGTCACTGACACGTTCATTGTCCTCGTCCAGGAGAAAGATATAAAGTTGGCATGCTGTGTCCAGGCAGAGTTCTGCGTGCATCAGTCATCCTCACCTTTGATGTTTTTCAACTCTGGCTTAGGCAGAGAGTCAACCGGTTTGCTGGCAGTCCAGCTCTTGGGCAGAGGGTCTGTAATCTTTTCCTGTTTTAGTGCTGTGTACCCTGTTTTGCTGGACTGTGCTTTTGGAGCTGAGCTCTGCCAAGGGGAACTGGTGGGAGAAAACCTGCCACTGCAAAAAAGAATAACCTAGTGAGTCTTTTTTTGGAAAGGATGGCTCTTTTTATTGGCCTCTGTTCCAAAGACCTGGATGAACCCCTCTACGTGTATTTAAATCTCAGCCACAAAAGCAGTCAGGGAAAAGGGGAGAAAGATGCAGGGACTTCTACAACTTATCCCAAGGATCATCTTGGGAGTAAAAAGGGGAAGAGAAATAGTACTTACCTGCTGGATGCTGAGGAACTAGGGGAAGCAAGTCCTCCTGTCCTGTTTGGAGGCGTGTTTGATCCAGTCAGTGCCTGTATAATACAGTTACGTGCCTGATCCTTCTCAGCATTCACTGGACTGACCTCAGTAGTGGTTCTGGCAGAGGCAGTTTTACCAGGGCTATGAGAAGAAGGGACTTGGTTTTTAGTGTCAGAGGTTTTATTGCTGGAGGACTCTAATGGCCGAAAAAAATTTTCTCGGGCTTGCTGTGTTTTTGTTGTGGAGGTTGTCAAAAGAGGCCCTGCTGGGGTACCCACACAGGGGGCTGTTTTATTTCCCAACGTGGTACCTTTGCAGTCATCTGATTTATTTACAGCTGAAGAGGACAACAGAGTATTTACATTTTTGAAGCCAGAGCTTCCAGAAGATGAAACAGATGGCTTGGTTGAATTAGCAAGGCCTTCCTGGCTGGGTTTCTTCAACACCTGCTCTGGTTTCTTGGGTTCTGCTGCTTTCCGGAACACCCTGGCAGCAGCAGGGGCTGGGGTACTCTCAGGTTTGTTGCTGGTGCTGCAGAGACCAGAGATCTGGACATTGTCTGGCTGCTGGTGGCTAGTACAGATGAATGTACCGGGCTCAGGCCCAGCCTTGTAGCTTCCAGGAAGAAGCACATTCCAACACTGCCTGCACCTGTGGATACAAAAGACTCAGAAAACATCCTCCAGAGCTTTGGGAAGCCATTGACACACAGCTGAGAGTGCAGGCACAACTCCACTGTCAGCACAGGAAAGATGAAGGTACCACACTGGAAGGGAGCAGGCCCCATGTGCACATTCCTCAGGCACCAAAACAGGAGCTGATGATAACACGGCCTGAAGTAGGAAAGGTGTGGATGAAAACAGATCTGTGCAGAGTTTCCCCTATGCATGGATCAAAAGCAGGCCCAGGCTATTTCCACTCTGAAAAAAATGTCCCACACTGCTCTTCCTCCAGTCCCAAAGGTCCCAGGTGAACCACAGGCCTGTGTCCCCACTCTGAAAAGCTGTACCTGAAGCAGTTCCTGTGATAGAGCTTCCCATCGACCAAGTAGCGCTGCACCAGGTGCACGTGGTTCCCACAGACCCCACAGCTGCTGCTAGGGATGTTCTTGCTCTCTGCCAGGACCCGTTTCTGTGGGCAGAAGCAGTGGGTGAGAGGCAGCACCGTGGCCCTGCACGACCTCGAGTCTCCCAGGTGGAAGAACACTCGACACTCACAGCCAGCTGGTTAGGACAGAGAGGTGATGTCCAGAAAATCCCTGCTCCCGCTAACCCCTCCTTCATCTGAAGTGGAACAGCCCTCAGGAGGATAGAGTAAGAGGAACTTGTTCCTACAAAGCTAGAGCATGAGGGTGTTTCGTCTGCCTCTGGGAAAGTGAAGTGCAAAGGACTCTGATTTAAAGTAGCTGGCAAAGGGCCTTTACCTTTTGAGAGAGGAACTTCCCTTCTTCTACTCTGTTTTCATCCCTACTCGCTTTGAAAATGTTTCCAATAATTTAATCAATGTTTTCTAGCAAAAATAACACATTATGTTACAATTCTTCATCTTCCAGATCTAGGAACAGCGTAGCTGGGTGTTCAGACACCCATGTCCCATCCACCACTAGATGAATCCAAGCTGACTGATGGCTTTCCAATGACTCCCCGGGAGTCTGTGCAGTAACCAGACCTCTGGATTAAATCCCCCACTAAGTCCTTACCAGTAGGATCCTCAGACTAGCCTAATCCTCTAGTTCTGATTGAAGGTGTAAAGAACACCCCAAAACACATTTCTTACTGTGGTGACTGGGGAAGCTTCTTTTGGCTTAGCTCTGGCTGGTGGGTGGGCAGGAGGCAGTTTTGGTGGCACTGGCTTAGGAGGCTCTGAAACGGTTTTCTTCCCAAGAGGCTGCTCCTGAGGTTCAGAGGAAGGACGCTTGATTCCAGCCATGCCTCCAACTGGAAGAAAGGAAGAAGGGAAGATTTTAAGGGAATATAAGGAAAACCCAGGAGTAATTTACAATATAATAAGATCCAGAGGTGCCTGATGGATAACTTGCAAAGCATACAAGAGGACACAGGCTTCCTTCACAAGCAGTTCTGCAGTGGAGAGAGGGGCAAAAGGTGACAAGTGAATCCTACCAACATATGCTGGAATCAGATGGTAGCTGAAATTGCTGATTTGTTTTCTTCACAGGGAATTCCATGGAGGGGAATGAAAAAGTGGAAAACTACAAAACACCAGCCATCAACAGTGTGAACAAGACCTTGGGTTTGTACCTGGCCCGTGTTTTGGCTGGAATGGATCCCCAGTAAAGCTGTTAGGTATCACAACTAAGGAACTGAAGCACAGAGGGTTTACTTCTTTCAAGTTGCTGTGCTGCAGACTCCCTACACATCCTGAACACCTTCACTTCTGTGAGTGTCCACCCCACATCCCAGGTGTAACTCCCATGGAGCAAACAGGCTTGTCGAATGCGGAAATGACCACTAAAAATGGATACTTCTACAAGGACAAAGACTTGGAGGTGCCATGGTGGTGCTGATGTGGGAACCAAGACTTGCCACAAGAAGCCTGCAAATGCTCAATCCTCTTTTCTTTGCGTATGAAAGAGAAACCCTCTAAATTCACAAAAAAGTGGAGAAAAGAGACTCTCCAGCACACTTCAGCCAAGCAAGGAATGACGCCCTGTGCCCTGGGAAGTTCAGGGAGACTTCCCTGGGAAATGAGGCTTCATGCACAGTTTTTACAGACAAGACCCCTCAGCTGTCTCATGGGGATGTTACTTTTGCGTCATCTCCTATTCCGAATGAGATGTCTCTGTGTTCCTTGTGGCATACTTGAGCCACAGTTTCACTTTAAGAGTGACCAATTAAATGACTGTCTGTCTGGAAAGAGATTATACCCTTCTCAGTAAATACAGAGAGAGTCTGGGAAGGGAGCAGAGAGGATGCCCCGTTCCCAGCAGTGCACTCTCCAGAAAGCTCGCTACCCAAATAAACACCCAGGGTGCTGCTACCACAGCAATCAGGGGACTGGTGACAGCCAACTCAGCAAATGGTTCATATTTGGGCCGCCCCCTCACTTCCCACTTGTGCCATTTATCGAATTCCCAAAGCCCAGCACAAAGATGGGTGGTTCTGGCTCTACTGTAAATGCACGACCTCAGTAAAATATGGGCTACTCGCCCTCTTTGGCCTCCTGTGTCCTGCTTATTTCGTGGTCCTGCTGGAGCCCACTGAAGGGCACGACTGTGGCATTAGGAGTCTGTTTGGTGTCAGAGGGCACATTCCTGGCTGGGCTCATTTTCAGACACACACATTCACCCCGGCAGCAGGAATGCAACCAGAGTGTTTTGTGGGACACCAGAGAGTATAAAAATATGCTGTGCTTGGTGACGTGGTAGGCAAGATACTGGAAGGGATAGTGTAAAGACCCCACACTGACCCAGATTCCCACCACTTGGCACAAACACCATGGAATTTGTTAGACTTCAATCAGGATGGTTTTAGAAGAAGAAATAAAAAATGAAGAGTGAGGAGGGAGGAGGTTGTGGAGGATGAGAAAAAGCATGCTGAAATGTGTAAAGAGGTGGAGAACAGGGAAGAGTTTAGATATTAAAGGCAGCTCTCAGAGTCAATTGTGCTTTCCATCCAAGATGTAGGACATTTTCAAAACATATCTGTCTTCTCCATCTAGATTCACCTTAACCAGTTAAGTCATTCATGTCCCACTTTCTAAAGTTTCCTCTGGAGGAACCTGTGAAATTGGTTTATCGTATTATTTCATTTTGTATGAGCTTAAAGCCAAATATAAACCAAGTCTACGATAATGCTCCTGTGAGCCCAGATAAACTGAAAGTAATGCCTCGGCAGCTCTGTGGCCTGTTTTATGTTTGAAAGAATTGCTATCACAATTATGCCAGCTAAGGGGGTCAGTTTTTGCTGCTGCCTTCTATCAATACTGCTGTGCTGCACAAGCCCTACCACGGATGCTGTGACATTGGCACAGCCTCATAGACAAGCTCGGCTTTGTTAGACTCTGTGTTCTCACCACCCTCTGGTGTGGTGAGGACTGGAGCAGCGATGGAGGTGCTCAAGAAAGGAAAGCTGAAGTGGGGACCATGGAGGGGAATCTCCACTTCTGTCTGGCTGAACCATATGAAAATTTAGATTGTATATTAAATTTTAAGGCAGTAGTTTTAAAGACAAAGCATGGCCCTGTACCCTTCCAAAAGCACTGGCTCTACTGTAGGTCAATGTGTAAAGAGTTCAGATCCTCCACTGAAATTGTTCTGGATCCAAGAGGCCTCTGCGCGGTCGATTTTACCTTTCCAAGCTTGTTAGGAGACAAGGGAAAGCACAAAATTCATCCCCGATCCTTCCCAGACCCCCGGAGAATATGGTACTTACTAGGAGACCGTCCATGGAAGTAGTTATAATACTGGGAGACATAGGTGAGGATGCTCAGCCTGTCTGGTACCCTCAGAGCAACCATATCCTCTGCATCCAGCAAGGCTGGGATCCCCAGCTCCTCCTCTGCCACTCGAAATGCCTAGAGAAGGAAGGATTAAAAAAAAAAAGAGGTCTTGTCCAGCCCAGTCAGCAGAGCTGCTCTGCATCAGAAGTGAGAAACTCCACTGCAAACAGCCCCACGCGAACAATAACTCTACTGGGGAACAGCTGCACCAGTTTAACTCCTACATTGTACGGCCGTTACAGAAACCAATAGAGTCATGGCTGCCAGCCACCACCTTGAGAAGTTCAGGCAAGGAGCCAAAAATCTGGCCCGGCAAGCTGGCCGTAGCTGACTGCACGGGAACTCACCTGGGCTTCCCCTGCGCTTCCTCCCGCCTGCCTCTGCCTGGCTGTGCGCAGCTGCGGAGAGCCAGGCCTGGCAGGAAGGGATGTGCTGGGCCAGGCTGGCAGACTGGCTTCCATGTTTCCAGGCTTCCAGGCTTCCAGCCCAACCTGGAGCGCTCCCCAATTAACGGAGCACTGGTAGGTGTTTGCAGGCAGCTTTCTATCTCCGAGCGCTGTGCAAATGTTAACGTCTCCTGCCTGCTCTTCCCTGTCTGAAAAAGGGGGAATCAAATCTTGGGCTGCAGGAGGAAGGTCTCTCTCCCAGACTAGAGAGGAGGAAGGGAGGAATAATGCAGAACTACTCCTGATACCTAGCTCTCTTCCAGCTTAACCATTTCCATGCTGTCTAATGTGTATTTGGGGCAATTATTCCTCTTTGTGGTGCCCTCTCCTTTGACCCTATATAATCAAAGTCAGATAAAGGAGGGAAAAGCTATTTTCTTTTGCCTCTGAACAAAAGCATTTACTAGAGGACAAAAATACTCCACAACTTCCATAAAGCAACTTTACCTTTGCTAAACTCAATGTAGGGCTTTTACTAGGGATCTCCTCCAGCCTTCTTCCTTCCTGGCTTATAGGAAAAAATCCTTTCCCCTTCCCCTTTGGAGCACCCCCTTTGAAATGTCAACACAGCAAAGGAAAACAGCACCTTCAGGACCAGAGGCACAAGGCAGGCTACTGCTGAAGCCCACAGTGAAAGGGTTAAAGAAAGACTTGAACATATTCAAACCCTCCGCATCTGACCTCTGGCACAGCCACACAACAGCGTTGGTGTACAAGCCAACTATTCCTGCTTAGAAGAAACAAACAGCCATTATTTTTTAGCAGGATAATTACCACTTTTTTCCATTGGGTATCCCAGTAAAAATGTAACTGAGCTGACACGAAGCACACTTGCAGCCAGTCACCTCTGGTGCGTCACCCCGGCTGCCAGCCCAGCCTGGCACCCGCCGGTCTTGTAACCTGGTATTTAATATAGTCTTTGGAGTGCTCCCCATTGCACTGGCTGCACAACTGGTCTGACCAGTGGAGATTTCTTGCGGGACGTTCCCAGCGTGCAGCCTAGCGGGAATGCAGGCCACACCATCTCCTGCCACCAGTGCCACGGGTGAGACCAGCGCAAGAAGCACGGAACAAGTGCAAGGGGCTGCCTGGAACACAAAGAGGAGGAGGCTCTGTGCACACAACAGATTTGGTCAGGACCAGGGGAGCAATGCAGAGAGCAGCGTTAGGATGTATTGTTCCCTGCGCCTACAACATCCTCGTGTTCCTGGGAACTGCTCTTGCCTGGAGATCCAAGAAGATCGCCACCTAACATGGCACAGGTGCCCTTCTTCTTTGCCTGCCTGCCCTGGGTGGCCTTCAAAGAAGCAATATGTTATTTCTGCATAACATGGTCCATCGGTGCAGCTCCAAGTGCTTTACAAAGGAGGCAAGTACCACTGCTGCCATTTTGCACAGCGGAGGCAAAATGATACACTGGAGTCCATCTGAGGTGGCCAGGCACAAGCTTTCCTCTGCCACAGGCTACTGCTGCTTCTGCTACACCACATCACCATCCATTAGCACTGAAAGGAGCCAAGGCCTCTAGAAAACTTTCTCCTCCTTATGTATTTTTGAAATCTTTAGCAAAAAAATGCCACCAATTGAAATATTTCTAGAGCTTGGGGTTGGGTTTTTTGGCATTTAAGAAATGACACATTCTTGCTCGGCAGCAGACCTGATATGGCAAACTGCAGTCCAAACAAGACTGTTTGTTGTTGTTGAGTAGTACAGCCCCTGAAAACAAGTCACTGAATAGTGAGGCATCAAGGAGGGTCTGAACAAGAGCAGAAGAAGAGCATCGGGAGAAATCAGATCCACTTGTATTCCAAAGGCAGTCAGAGCAAGAAAGTGTAGGAGCTGGGATGGAGAGCAGCCCAGGGGGGAAGCCAGCCCAGGAGCCCACAGGGACACGGAGAGGTCAACCCCACTCATGGCAGAGCCGAGGCAGCAGGACACCAGCAGTGAAAGGGCACCACAGACCAGGCATCCTACAGCAGGTGGAATAAGGAAGAGAGCAAACTATAGGACATAAAAGAAACTCAGAAATGGAGCAGGAGGAGGGGGGGAAGCACAGGCTGCAACAAAGGAGGGGAGCAGCTCCTTTGTAAGGGACACAAAGAAGCTTTTCATTAATAAAAGCAGTGGAGGCAGCTCACATAGCTCATTTCCCAGAGACAAGCAAAGCTGCCAGCAGAGCAGACACCACCAGCCCAGCTGGGGAAGGGGCAACGCTCAGGGTTTCACAGCACTCTGGCCAGGATGACCATCCATGGTGAAGAGGCCAAGCACCAAACCTCTAGGGCAAAAGCCCTTGCTCTGAATCTCATTCGGAGGAGAGGAACACACAGGGCTGAACCCCAGAGTGTGAACAACTGCTCAAATGCTGCAGCCCTGGCTAGGGGCGAGCAGGTCTGTCCCAGGTGCTGTGAACATGGCCGGGGCCGAAGGGGAGTGGAAACCAAGGAGCCTGGAAGGGAGAGTTGAGCTCTCCCGCAGGCAAGGACCACCTCAGAGGGCTCATTGCATCAGAGGATGTCCAGACAAGAGTAAGCTGCTGTGGTTTGTTCACATCCCAAGCTCCTGCCAAGCAGCCATGAAGCTGCGTGGAATGATGCCAATGGAAGAGAAGCATTTTAATCTGCTGCCTCTCTCTTTGTGAGGGGGAGAAGGAGGAAAAAATCCTTCCTTGGAGCACTAAGGCCATGCCTGAATCCAGTGTAGGAGAGGGATGGCCTGCCCATTCTCTTTGTGAAGAGAAAAAAAGAGAAACTCAAATCCCATCCTGGAGCAAAGTGTCAGGCAGGATGAGATTTTAGGATGTCTCCACCTTCCAGCAGCTTTCACCTCCTGCACTGGGAATGAGGAGAAGTGGGGGGAGACTCCCTACACTTCCCCTCTCACACCAGCTACCTCCCAGCTCCTACTCCATCCCTCAGGAACATCACATCTATGGTTTCACCTCCAGTATCTCTGTCAGAATTCCTGCTGCCACAGGACACACTGGACAGAGGCATCACTGTGTGGCCAGTGAAGAAGTGCAAACAGTCCGAGGGTGCTTTCGAGCAGCCAGCAAGCCTGGACATTGCTGTTTAAAGCAGAAGGTTGATTGAGTGCAGAGTAAGGCAAAGGACTGGAATACAGCACGCTCAGCACGCTGCAGCTGTGAGGTTTCTGTTGCTAAACCACCTAAGCAAAGCACCAGGGTGTAGACTAGATTGAAAGTAAAACATTAAAAGTCACTTACCAAATTGTTGTTCTCATACACATTTTCTTTACTGAGGGAGTTGAAGTTTCTGAAATAGAGAAAGAAAGTAAAAGGGTTCATGATCTAGAGCAAACTGCTGCTCTTTGTGCTGGTGTAGGCTGGGATAGAGTTAATTTTCTTCATAGTT
>WTSP01004595.1:132280-150482 GCA_025331215.1 Actenoides lindsayi | reverse complement strand
GGTAGAAGAGGATGAAGAAAGGTGGGGAAAAGAGAAGAAGTGGAGGAGGTTGCAGGGCCCCTTTGGACATGTCGCCGTGAGAGCTCCCCGGGATCTCCCGTTACCGCCACACCCCGGCTCCACTCCGGCGTCCGCGGTCGCCCGGCGGCCCGCGGTCGAGATGCGGCGCGGCGGCGTGGGGAGGCGGCGACGAGCATGAAGCCGGCAGGATGGGCGCGAACAATGGCAAGCAGTACGGCAGCGAGGGTGAGCGGAGGGGCGAAAGAGGGGTGCCGGTGGAGCAGCGGGCTCGCCCCGGGGGAGATGCCCGGGAGGAAGGTCCCCTCCGCGGCGACTCTCCCGCGCCCGCCCGCCCTGGGGCTGGGGCGACCCCCGCCGGGACGAGGCCCTCGGGAGTCCCTTCACATTCTCGGAGTTGTGGTTTGGGTTTGGTTTGTTTGAATAGGGGGGAGGCAACTGCTGGCTCAGTTCGTGATGTCGGGGCGTCGGTGGCGCTTAAAATGCGGAGGCAGCTTGAGGGTTATGGCAGCGTAACTTCGCGAAGAACTTTTAGAGCGCTCTTTGTAATCCTCTTCTATTTGTCTTTACATCCCAGGATCCTTATATTATGCAGTATGGTATATGACTGCTTCCTGTCTGAACAGAAAAAGGAAAAAAAAAAAAGAAAGTAAAAAAAGTAACCCCAGGAAAGGGGGGGGGGAGAGTTAATGTTCTCCAGCTGTTATCCATAGATTGTACTCCTGCAATTTCGCTTCAGCGAAACTTTAGTGGGTTCGGTTTTAGATGTAGAGGGCCGGATTCATTCTTGTGGAAACCTATTGGTCTCGCTGGAGTTCCGTCAGGGAGGAATTTCAGCTGCTTTGCTGCTGGTGTGAAAGACTACTGGGACAGTCAGCTGGTGGCAGGCAAACCGATGGCAAGAACGCAGAAAGTTTGTCTTCCTGCCAGTTAGCTTTAGGATTTCTTTAAGTTTTAGCTATCTTTTATATGTCTTGCCCTAGTGGTATTGTGAAATGATATAGGATCGCTGCATTTCCCCTCCCCTTTTTTCTCGTTGTTGAGGGTTTGTGGGTGGAGCGAGGGAGATGGTCCTATGGTCTGCTCGATTCTTGGGGAGTCTAGAAGGAAACTGCCAAAGAATATACCTCTCTCACATCCAGAATATACGTGAAGCTTGGGGAAAGGCAGGGGGGGGGAAAGCCACCACTTCTTGAGCAGATTTTGCAGTTCCTTTCATTTATTGCCAAATGAGCTCTGCTTTTGGAGGAGCAGAAGAAGTCAGAGGCTTTCAACTAAAGATATTCTCACTGTTGCGAGGTTTCACTCCATCCCATCGCTAGACTAAATTCTGCATAAATGGGGTGAACCTGGGAGCTGTGATTAAAGCCTCTTTGGATTCCTCCTGTAAAGGGGAAATCCTAGCTCGTCTTCAGAGTTGAAAGGGTTGGTGCTTACAGTTCTGGTTACTTGCAAAAAAAAATCATGTTGCCAGGAGAGATAGGAAGGCGTGGCTGCATCTCTGAGCTTTCCCCTGAGTTCAGAGGAATGCTTGCTTCAATTAATGTACAATTTTGGGGGAGGAACGTGATGGACATTTTCTTCTGCAGTCCTCAGTGAAGTGGAGGAGAGCTTTTCTGTTCCAGAACTACCTGATAGGAGCTGTGAGGAAGAGGAGGATTGGTACAACTAGTATATTCTTAATTCATTCCCTCTTTCTTCCATTCAGAGCGGTGGTTGTACCTTGGGAATGTAGACTACATGTGGAAAATTAATACCATTACCTGGCTTCAGAAATAGGTAGAATACTGGTTTAAAAATAAAAGAAATGAAAATAATTCCCCAAACCCCACGGCCAAAACTTTGATCTTTCAATTTAGGTAACTTGTCCCCAGGACAACTTGTCCCCCACTTGTCATTGGTGTGCTCACAGATCTGGGTTTCCTGCCAGTTTCTGTGGATCACCAGTTACATTTTGCATGGATTATTACACTTACCAGTACTAGAGAATTTTTTGAAATGTACATATACACTGTGTGTGTAATAATTTCAGGCAGCTGAGTGTTTGTGACTAATCACATAAACTACACTGCACTGCCTTTATTTTCTTGTCCAAGGATTTATTGAACAGAATTTTATTGGAAGCTACAATTGTCATGTCGATGTGGACAGGAGAGTTGCATGTTTGAGGAGTCTCAATTAGTTTGTTTTACAGAGTTTGGTGGATGATTTCTGGCACCTTTGGGTGTATCTGCTTTCTGTAAATTTTATTTTCTAAGGTAGTCTAAAATTTGCTCGGAATTGAAGCTTTCATGTGAAGAAAATTTCTTCTCTGAAAAATTGTCATGTGCAGGGTATACTAGCAAAACACTATTAAAAAAAATAAACAAACAAAAAACCAAGAAAAAAAGCCCAAACCCAAAACAAACAGACAAAAAACCCAAACCAGAACAAACAAACCCAACAACAGCAAAAAAAAAAAATCAAAACAAAATCAAAACAAACACAACCCCCCAAACAAAAAAAAAAAACCCCACAACACAAACCCAAAACAACATCCCAGTTTTTGTCTACAGGACTTTACCTCTTTTTTAAAAGTGAATTATTGAATACGAGTTTCTTTTCCTAGTTTTTATTTGGCCTTTTAAGGTGTTTCTCTAAGGGAGATGATTTCTGAAAGCTTGTTTACTTAGAAAACTCTGGGGCTGAGATTGCAGGTTTCTGATTGTGCTGCAGTGTTCCTGTTTGAATAGCGTGGCTGAAGCTGAGAGATTACTGGGGCAAGAAATCCGTTTAATCCTGGAGCAGTTCTTGTAAGGCTTGCACCTATGCAGCTGAAATGTATCAGCAGTTACCTTAGCAAGGGTGCTTAGCATTGTCCTTCACTTTATTGCCTTAGCAATTTCCTTTTCTGCCTTTGGTTTAATTAGTTATTTGATTTTTCAATGGGAGGAGGTATGCCTACCTCATCTCGAGAGCAGAAGGAGCAGCCTGTTGTAGAAGCTATCAAAAATCAGGATTTTTGTCCGAGGACCTTTGTTAAAATGCATTGCAGCTGGCCAGGTAGGACACAAATCTCAATCACAGATGAGGAAGCTGAGTTGAAGTACATCGCCCTTGAACTATTGCCGAGCTGATGAGACATGTAGGCAGTTGTTCCTCCTTTGATTCACACTTTCTCTAACAGTTCTGCACAGAATAACCTTATGTGTGCTGGGCATAAGGCTGGGTGGGTGTTGGCTATGGAGGCTGCTGTTGGAAGGGGAAGCAACTGGCATCTACCTGCTTTCTTTGGGAGGAGATGACTGAACGCTGTCCCTCTGGCTGCCTGAGACAGTTGTGCACGCACAAGGTGGGGACTTCAAAACTGCAGACCTCTGGTTTATAAGGAAATCAGCTTTGTGACATGAGCTGGAGGAGCTATCCGTGTTCTTACATGCAAAAGTCAACTGTGGGATTGAGGTGGAAGAGCTGCTTTGCAAAATAACTGTCACTTTTCAATACTTGTCCTCTTCCCAAGTGACTTCTTCATGAAATGGTGAGACCTGAGAACCAGTCGAATTTGAGAGCAGCTAAATAATAGTACAACATTTTGACAATACCAGTTGTTCAGACCTAATGAAGGGATGTCTTTTTAATTAATCAGCTCCTCAGGTTGCTGCAGTTGTTGATAAAACTTCCTTTGGGTATCTCCTGCACTTTCTCCATCCAAAAGCTGTTCTAGAGAGGGTTGGTGACAGTGGGCACCAGCTCTGGTTGTTCAGCTAAAAGGTATCTTGAAATACTTGATGTGACACAGGAGCCTTGTGCTGTGGAGAACAGAGGATGGCGAGGGAGAAATCGATGAAACGGCAGCTTAGGAAAGAAAATCAACATCCTTTCTGATTCACAAGCCTTTCTGACAAGCTGACCTTTTTCCTTTGGTTGCCTTTTGGTTTTGTTCTTTTTTGAATCTGAATATTTAGTTTGGGAAGATTTAAATGGAAACTCTTTGGATGTAACTCAGTTATGGGTTTGAAAATGTTCTTCCTTCAAGCTTTTTTTGTGGAATTTTCTATTCTCAGAAGTCTTGGAGGGATAATTCCTGTGTAGATCCCAGTGTCCTCCTAATGTGAGTGCCAGCACAGAAACCTGCCTCCGTCATGGGACGGAGTTGCTACAGAGCACAGTCAGCGTGGTTCACAAAGGTGGCTTTAACTATGATGTTGTGTGAGTGGGTGTACAGTAGCTGAAGCTCTCCAGGCATTGCCAGCATGCAACACTGGGGTGAAATAGGTCCATTTGTGTTCATTCTGGAGCAGGTTACTCTCTTAAATTCCCTCCTTCAGTAAGGGGAAATGGTTATGGTCTGCTTTGCAGACCTAAGATTTCATACTTGCACTCTTTCTTGAAGGTGCTGTTGGACACAGTAACTCCTCATGAGTGCTGCCTTTGATTTCAAACTAGATTTCTGCTAAGTCAGTAATGGCAAGTGTTCTGGCATATCAGATGCTGTGTGTGGAAATCTTTTCAGATCCAAAAGTTCTGTTATTCCAGACCTATAGACTTTTGCATACATTAGGACTTGTATCCCAAAAGTATTAGTAGGTTGACTCCATGTGCAGTGCTTTTTGCGGGTGTGAAAAACAGTATAATGTGGTGGTCTTGTGCTAGAGAAATTCTGGTAGAGATGGGTAAGCTATTTTGTTTAAAGAGTTGAATTGCAATCATTTAGCAGTTGTTTATACTTGTTGTGAAGCCGCACAGAATATTTTAATGAGGGTAAGGGAAGGGGAAAGACAGTAAATTAGCTTTTACTGAATTATTTAATTGCAAAATTGTGACACCTTCCTTCACAGACACACACACACACACCCATCCCCCAGTATCTTACCTTCTCTGTGCACTGCATCTTCATCAGCAAGGACAGTTTTTGTTTCTGGTATTTATTTTTTCCACCCCATGAGATTCCCAGAGCCAAGTGAAGAGTCTCATCTGGTTCGATGCTAAACGGCTCCTAGACTGCGTGTTTTTTCCCCTGCTTGGTTTTGATGTCTGAGCTGCATTCACACATTACTATCTGATGTGCTAAACATGGAGTTTAGCACAGAGCTCTTACCACTGCCTTGCTTACTCTTCTGATCCTTTCCCAGGTGACCTGCTGAGATAAGGTATCTTGCTGCTCTTGCAGAAGCCTCTTCTGGGTTGTTGTTTTTTTTTTCTGTTCTGGTTTGGCTGGTCTTCTCTCATACACCTTCCCAGCATGTAATAGCTGCAGTTGAACTGTAACACACTCCATAGGACTACTGTAAATATTATGGTACTGCTCGATGGCACTTTTTGTGTTACACTCACTTATGCCATTGTGTTCTGCTTTCTGGTTCTTGCATTTTACCTGCAGCTGGGTTTCATTCTGCTGCATTCAGGGAGCTGAGACTTGGCTCTTAACAGCAAGACTGAGACAGGAAACAGAGCAACGTTCAAAATGTCAATCCCTGTTGATTTTTAAAAGTGCATTTGCACTTTGACAGTGGCCAACTGCTGCTAACCAAGAGTAAGCTTCATAAATGCTGCTTATATATGTATTTCTTTTTTTTTTTTTTTAGTGTAGCTTTCAGCTGAGCAATGCAGAAGGATTGTGCCTGCGTGTTTATTCAGTTTGTCTCCAAAAAGTAAATTCACCCTAAGCTCAGTGCTTATGTTGCTTGTTGTTGTCCAGCTCACATGGCAAGGGGCGGGAGAAGGGTTGGATGCATCACTTCACTGAACTGCTGTGGCGGTTTCGGTCTCTGATAATGCAGTAGTTTCTGTTTTAGAAGATGAGCTGTCCGTCTGTGTGCAGGAAGACGGGCGTGAGTCCATCCACTCACAACCTAACAGATTTGGAGGGGATTTAGGCTTTAGAAAGTTGCTGAAGTTATTTGTAGCTTTCTAGAAAGTAACGTAGTGACTCGCACATGTTACTGCAGAAGATGTTGCTCTTTCATAACATGCTTCTGGGAGAAGGTAGGGTCTTTTTTATTTTATTATTATTGTTATTATTATTATTATTATTATTTTGTTATATTTAAGCTAACCGTAGGGAGTTATCTTTGACTTGGACAGCTGCTGTAACTGGATGCTCTTTCTTCTGTACAAAAGAAAGGAAAAAACCAACGGCACCAAAAAACCAAGCCCAAATTCATTAACTGTGTGCCAGTCAGAGGCCTGAATACACCTCAGTGCTGGGGATGCATGATATTAAAAGCTGCCAGCGTACCCCTCTTGGCTAAGGTAATAGGACATCTAGGACTTGCATATCCTAGATCTTCTTTTACCCACTCCCCACAGGCGGGGAAGGAAATGCGATTGATTTGGTAACTTTCCTAAACTTAGACTGTTCCTTTTTCTTAAAGCCCTTCTCCCATCAGGGACTTCATAAAACACAAGCTGAAGTTGATACTGTGTCATTCATTGTGGGGAAACATCATACATGGATTCAGAATTGGGTGCATGGTTTTAAGTCTAAATTGCTAACCCCAGAAATGTACTCGGCAAACTTTGTTTTCTGGTGCGTTGCAGTTTTTTTGGCTGCTTCTGGATTCCTTACTTCTGTGAACAATTCCTAACTAGGAATGGTTTGCTTCTTTGTGGGGCTTGTTTGTGTTAGGAAAGTGATTGGCAGAAGGCAGCGGGTGACATTTGAAGGCCAAAACGCCTAAGTGGTTTATTTCTGCTCTTTGTTTTGTAGTCAGCTACGTCTGTACTCCTTAATACAGGACATGTGCTTTGCTAAATTAGGGTAACTATTTAACTGAGGAGTAAAAACTTTCAGAACTTGGAAAATGGATGGTGAGCTGCTGGTAGAATCTGTTCTGCTTTCATAAGGAAAGGAAATACGCAACATTTTCTAGGTATACAGATGTGGAAGTTGTGATTGGATAGACGTGCTGTGGCACTTGGCTACTTCAGTAGCTTGTAGGCTGAGTACTAGTAGCCTTGTTGTAGCTGACTCTGGGGAAAAGCTCTTAGTTCTGTCTGATCCCATCCCTCGCTTTAGTTCCAAGTCTACTCGTGTGCCTTCTAGCACAGACATTGCACTGAGGGCAGTTTTATGCAAGACCTCCTTGGAGGAGTTGAAGCACAGAGGAGATGCTACCATCTTGATGTTCTCCTGTGGGTCTTTGAAGAAGTCCCAGTTCTCCTAGAGCACACACCTCTTACGTGCTTGTCTCCGTGGTGCCTGTGTCTGTAGATGTCTGTTCATGCAGAATGAGAATTCAGCAGGGACTGTGGCTGTTCTGCTCAAGAAATTCAGGTCTGTGTATTGGCCAAAGTAAGAGGCTTTACCTCAGGAAGCTCTAAAGCAGAAACAACCAGGACTAAATAGTGCTGACCAAAGAAATGCTTTCGTGGATCTTCTATATGGAGGTGTAAAGGGGTGTTGCTTTGGTTGTGTTACACAAACTGAACTTCAGGGAAGCCTGGAAGAGGCACAGTTTCAAGTACTGCCTTGAAGAAGAGGCTTGAGTTGGCTGTGTTTGAACAGGTATTTAAGGAAAAGGCTCCAACTCTGTGCGGTATTCAAACTCAACACAAGTAACTTCTAATTCACAGTTTTGTGAGCTCTGCCGTAAGTAAATGGGGAAAAATATGTTAGAATATTTAATTATTTTTCTTTATTTTTTCCTATACATATTTTCCCCACCCCACCAAGATATAACTCTTGTTGTAAGACTACTTGCCCACGCAGATGGATGTCTAACACATGTATCTGTGTTTGTTTGAACCGAGTAATAACAGTAGGGAGCTGCATGGCATTGGGTATCTCTCCCTCCTTCCTGTGCTCAGCAGCCCTCCTTGCTGGAGATGCAATCCCAAGTTTCATTTCTGTACCTGGGCTTTTAGACAGAGGAACCTATAGCGGCATGTTGCTTATTGTTCTGGTTTTAGGGCATCTTTGCTCCGTGGGAGAAGTTTGTTTTCTAATATGACTGTTTGCAGAATTGACATGAAAATGCAGAACACGCAGCAACTCGTGTGGAGAAACTGGTGACACGGTGACTCTCGTGAGCTGGAAAATCGTGTCCTTAGACTTAGGTTGCCATCACATCCTTGCTTCAGTCGTGTGTGTGTGGTAGCACCGGCGTGAGCCTGGCTCTCTATTCCAGGCAGGCTGCGCTACTCAACCCTTCCAGAGACCCTTCTTGGACTAAAGAGAGAAACAGGAAGCTCTCTTTCATACCCATGTTTTGCATCAGGAAATTCCTGTCTGCAATACATTAATTTGTCGTATCAACATCTTAAATCATGTGATGCTTTTCTTTCCGGGGGATTTGTGCACAAATGCATATCATGGCTGCAGGAATACTACACTGAAGTCTTCTCAAACAGAATGCTAACATAGAGGAAGGTGTTCTAACACTCAGTGAATCTACTTTAAAAATTCTCCTCCTCAATTTCCTTCTCTGCTCTTCTAAGTACTAATGAAATGTGTAGATGGCATTATAAAAGGAGCAGTTATGAGGTCAGATGTCTTCTGGTTTGTTTGGTTTTTTTGTGTGGTTTATTTTGTTTGGTTGTTTGGTTGGAGTTTTTGGTTTGTTTGGTTTTGTTGTTGTTTTTGTTTGGGTTCTTTTGTGGTTTGTTTTTGGGTTTTGTTTGTTTTGTTAAGAAATAAAAGCAAGCCAGAAACACTGGCACAATATTAACGATAGTTAACTAGAAAGGTCCCCTTTTGTTCAAGAGTCACACAGGCTTGTTTGACAGTGAAAGGAGAATTTGGATCAAGTCCAGCTGTCATATTACAAGTCTAATCTTGTCAGTTCATGGGGAGCCCAGACTTTTATTGCTTGTATGACTGCATGCATCGCCGAGAAGCAGGCTGTCTATTTAAGGCTCTGATATTACTGTGTTGCCAGATTGCACACAATCCTCTTTCTGTGTGTGACTGCGTGAGATAAGAGGAGCTTGGAAAGTTTGTACTTCTTAAACACTCTAATAATTCCTTGAAGAACTAGTATTTCATTAAATGTTATCCTTGAGAGACCATAAAGCAATGGTAGGAAGTGATGAAGAAACTCAAATACACGCGCTTTCTCTTACGGTGCTCATGGCTTTTGTCATGAAATATGTTACTGATTTGTCACTGGCATGATGGTGGTGCTTGATCTAGCTCACCACTGGAGTGCAAGTTAAAAGGCAGCAGTTGGTCACCAAAAGTACTGAACAGATCATCTTTTCTGTAGGACTTCGCAAAGCGTATTTCTATTCTCCATATTTCATTTGCCTTTTCTTTGACAGTCGATAAGTAATTTGCTTGTGACATCAGCGTGGAATCATAGAATGCTTTGGATTGGAAGAGACCTTTTATAGGTACTGCAGTGAGTAGGGACATCTTCAACTACACCAGGTTGCTCAGAGCGCTGTTCAACCTGTCCTTGAATATTTCCAGGGATGGGGCATCCACCACCCCTCAGGGCAACCTGGGCCAGTGTTTCACCACCCTCACTGTAACAAAAATAAAAATAATAAAATTCTTTCTTATATCTAGCCAAAACATAACCTTTTATAGTTTAAAACCATTACCCCCTGTCCTGTTGCAACAGGCCCTGATAAAAAGACTGTCACAATCTTTCTCATAGGCCCCCTTTAAGTACTGAAAGGTTGCAGCAAGGTCTTCTCAGAGCCTTCTCCAAGCTGAACAACCCTAAGTCTCTCAACCTGTCCTTACAGGAGAGGTGTTCCAGCCCTCTGATAGTTTTTTGTGGCCCTCCTCTGAACCCACTCCAACAGGTCCATGTGTTCCCTGTGCTGAGGGCTCAGAGCTGGACACAGTACTCCAGGTGAGGTCTCGCATAACTTTCTATTTATTTATTTATTAAAAAAAACCCCAACCCTAAGATAATGGAAAAAATAAGCTATTGCTGAACTACGTGGTAAAAATTGTTGATACTATACTTCTATGACTCATGCTTTTAGAATTTTGGGAACTTTAGGATTTACTGAAAGAAGTATAAATAAAACTCTTGGAACAGAATTATTTCAATTCCAGTTAGCCATGCTAGCATTAAGTTGAAACTAACAATATGCTCTTGTATGTCAAGAAGATCTAGTAGCTGACCTTCCTCCTTAAGTTCATGTTTGATTGTACTCCTTTTTAGCCAACAAGCTTGAAGGTCCTCATCTGTTTTTAGCGAGTTTTGAGAGTGTAGGTGCTCTCGCTGCAGAGCCTGTTGCTGAGAAACTGCTCTCTTCTGGAACACAAGGCTGCCAGTGGAGATCAGATTGCCCAGAACAGTGACTTTTGAGCACCTCCAAAGATGGAGACATTACAACATCCCCTGGACAGCATTTTCCAGTGCTCAGTCGCCTGTAGAGTTAAACAAAACCAAAGCAATACAAACAAAGAAAGATGCTGTATTATGTTTAAATGGAAATGCTTGTATTTCGGTTTGCGTACCTTCCCTCTTCTCTGTTCACTGCCTGTCCCCAAGAACTGCCTGGCTCAGTCTTTCTTATTCTGCTCTCTCTCCTCTCCAGGCATTTATACACATGGATAAGATTTGTCCAGAGTAAACTATCCTTAGTCCCTCCTTGTGTCAGATACTCCTGTCCCTTAATCACATTTGTGGCACTTTGCTGGATTCTCTCCAGTGTGACCTTGTCTTTCTTGTGCTGGGGAGCCCAGAACTGGACCCAGCACTCCAGATGTAGCATCACCAGTGTTGAGTAGTGGGGGAAGATCAGCTCTCTTAACCTGCCAGCAACGCTTCCTTCCAGTGCTGCAGGCTGGGATACAGTTGGCATTCTTTGCTGTGAGGGCACCTTGCTGGCTCACGTTCAACTTGATGTCCACCAGAACGCCCAGGTCTTTTTCTGCCAAGCTGCTTTCCAGCTGGTTATCCTTCCCTAGGCTCAGGACTCTGCATTTCCTTTTATTGAACTATCTTCCTGCAGCTCTTGCTGGCTTGTTTGTCATCCTGTTGAGGTCCATCTGAATGGCAGCCATCCTTTGATGTATTTGTATCATCCTTGAACTTGTTGAGGGTGCATTTTGTCCCATCATCCAGGTGGCTGCTAGTAACAGGGCTCCGGCTGTACTTCATGCTGCTGATCACAATGGTTTGAACCCAACCAGTTAGTTTTCAGTTTGTCTCACTGAATGTTTAGCTAGTCTGTACTTCATCAGTTTGTCTGTGAAGGTGTCTGTGGGAAACAAGAGTTGAAAGTCTCACTGAAGTCAGGATAAACCACACCTGCTGTACTCCCCTAGAACTGGAATCTACATCTAGAATTGGATCAAAAAGGTTTTACATCTCCCATTTAAATGACGGTGCAAGTGTTAGCTTAATATGCATATTTAGAAGAAACAGCTTGTTTTTCATATATGAAATAATTAAATATGATTGTCTTAAATTTTGTTCTGAAAAAACCCCCAACCAATCGTTACCAGATGACACGGTTAATTTTTAGTGCTCTAAGGTGCTAGTAGATCCCTCTCAGTATAGAACCTTCTGTTTCAAACTAAAGCCATGTACAACACAGTATCTTTTGGGTATTGTTACATCTTCTGCTAATTGGCAGTGGAATTTGCATTTTGGGTTTAATACCAAAAAGGCACCTTTAGGTTAATTCACCTGCTAACATCATCTATTCCTTGATCATTTGCTCTGTGTGGGAGAGGGGGGAACTTTCTAGAAAGCTGGAAGCTGAAATGCCCTGTGACATCATCAGCTCTGTGAAAGATACTGGGATCTAATCTATAAACACGGTGCCTGAATTAAAATGGTCAAACACAAAAGGTGTTAGGGGTGATTTCTTAAAGACCGTTTTCCTTTCCATTAGTGTATATATAGGTTATACAGCGTAGTCCAGCATGAAGTTTTCCTTGGCATTCTTTGGGCATGAGCAGAATATTTTGCATAAGTCTGCCTTTCTCTGGGGAAATGATTGCTCTTGATTCCCCCGTGGGTGTACCTTTTGTTGCACTGCGGGGCTGTCTTTATAGAGAGACATGAATGCTTGTTGTCAGTGTTTATTTCTCTGGCCAGGAACTGCTGGAACAAAGGTGAATGTGAGACTTCCTCTCCCTCAAACAATGATGAACTTTTCCCTCTTTGACTCTGGTTTCAAGAGGTTTGATGGGAGAGCTGTCGTCATATCTGAGAAACTGTCCAACGGTGAACGGGCTCCCAGTTTATCAAGGGCTAGCATGGGAATTGGGAGTAATGAGGAGGCTTAGTTTCTGTTTGGTTGTCCAGGCATTTATTGATTGAGGCACCGTGGTTTGATTTAGGGCTTCGGTAATGATGTAATTTGCTTCACATCATGAAAGTACATAGTATGTCAAGCTGTATTTCTGTCTCTGAGAGCTGAACTGGAATGACTGACCAGCATCTTAAAAATGGTAACTTTCCCTAGTTGTGGGCCAAGTAAAGAAGTGGAATTGCTTATCGCTTATACCATTTTTGACCACAGGAAGGAATGTTGGCAGAAGAACCCGGGCACAAGTGAATGTCGCAGACCTGTTCCTTCGTGGGTTTCCTGATTTCATTTTGCCAGGCCTCGCTTTCCATTAAAAAGAAATTCGTACCCTTCTGCGGATAAGATCTCCTCCTGCCCTTCCCCCACACTGTGTCCTTCACTGAAGTGTAGGGTTTCTTCATTAAGTCTCTACATGAGCAAAAACATTCCTAGAAAGTGAAGTTTGGCTTCCACGGGCTTAGAATCTAAACCAGAACAAGTCTAGCTAGACACAGGAGCCTTTCACACAGCAGAGTCTGCTGTTCGTGGTCCTGTGGTTTGTCTGTTTGTGCCTTTTAAGCACCAATTCATCCTACCCGTGTTTTCCTCAATTTTCGTCCTAATTGAGGTATCAGCACTTGGCTGAAAGGAATGTGGTAGGTAGGATGCAAAGCCTGGTCTTTTCATGAGTTGAATCATACTAGTAACTGCCTTGGTTTTAGTGCTAGACACCCGTGCTTCTGAGGAATTGCAAGGCAAATTGTGAAGGATTCTGAAAACGTAGGAGGTATTTTTGAGCCAAGGTCAGGTCTCTAACTATGCACTTGAGAGAAGAAGAATCCTCACATAATCTTGCTTTAACCCTGTAGATGCTGGCTTATGGGTAGCAAGTGGAGTGTGGAACAAAATTCCTGTATAATCAGTAGAACTTAGAAGAATAAGGGTTTTTTTCGTTGTTAGTTGAAAAAATACTGTATTTATGAAGGACTGAAAATGGTGGTACTTGGCCATTGGGCAACCCTGTGAGGAGAATCCTCAAGTCTGTCGACTCATACGCCAAACCAACCGTTTTCTACAAGATGAGTCCTTTGTCTCACATGGCGAAGTCTCCCGGTAGGTAGCACTCTCCAGAAATGATGACCGGAGTTGAGTACAAGAGCTGTGTGTACTGAATAGGATAGATGAAGCTCACCTCTAGGCACGTAGCAATCCAGCCCTGTAGCCCTAGATAGCTGATGAGGAAACCTGTTTTACGTACTCGGGCAAGGAAAGGCAGTGTGGGAAGAGGCTGGTGTCTCTGGAGTTCCTCAGCCTTTCCACACAAATCCTGAAGTAGCAGGCAGCATGACTGCACTTGAGTGTGCTGCGGTTTGTTTTCAGTTTTACGTAACAAATCCGCTTTTAGCGTCTGTGCTTGTAACTCGTGGCAGCCTCAGAGGTACACGGTGGGTAATGTGAGAGCTCAAGGGCAAACACAAAGGATAATCGGGGTTTTCGGTGATTTCTAATCTGCTTCGATGTGGCATACTCTCCAGAAGCCATGTGATAACAATGCAATGCAGCTCCGGGGTACCTTGGCACTCGACTTTTTCCAGCTGTCCCTTAAGCCCTCTGCAATTCCTTCCATCTTTCTAGAGCTTTACCTTTCCACGGGGAGAAAAAGCTTATATATAGTTCTGTCTTCATGGTTCTTGCAGGTGCTGTGTTTCACCTGGTTGAGATTTGATCTGTTTGAGGTTCTGTAGTGTCCAATTAAAACTCTCTGAAGTGATCAAGAACTGCTGCTGTTCCTTTTCTTATAGGTTTGGACGTGTGCTGCCAATACAATGTGTGTTGCAACTTAAATCAAATAGGGTTGTAGGAGAACTGGGGGCTAATCTCTAGCTGGTAGCAGTCAATGTCAGAACTAAGACTAACAAAAAACCGTTCCATCTCCTCTCCATCTCCCATTTACAAATGGTAGGTACTCCAAGTTGATTTGAAGATGAAGAAGACTCCTTCCCAGCCCTTACTGCACTGTGTCAGTATGTGCTGTTCCAATGTGAGGATTCTCATGTAAAACCTTTTCTTTGCTGTAGACTTGACAACAGGAAGTTTCAGGAAAAAATTAATCTCAACTACAGATTCTAAAGGCTTGAGTCTTTCAGATGAAAGTACAAAGAGGTGGAATTGCAGCAGAAAGGTGTATGCATGTAAGTGATTGAGAAAAACCTTTCCTGGACCATGATGGAGGTGTTTAGCAAGTACCCAGTAGAAACTTCTATTAAATTAATGGAAACATCCTTTCAATGAATGCCTTGCAGATAGTAGGTCAGTCTGTTTCCCTAGTGAATCATCTAGTGAACTGAGATGTTCCTTGTTGTAGCCGTGTGTTTTTGGATGATAGAAAATGGTGCAAGATTAGTAAATTACATGAAGCGTTCTCTGATATTCTCCTCTACAGCAATATGGAAATTGAGTTTGCTTCAGTTTTGAGAAAGGGACCATATCTTATCGCATAGCTGATTCTGTTGCCTTTGAAACAAGAACTACTGCTTTTCTCTTTGTTTTCTTTTAATGGACTTTTTTAAAAATAAGGATTTTATTTTTTTAATCATCCTTCGTGATAGAACCATGAAAACTAAAAAAAAACCCTGAAACAAAGCAACAAAACCCCCCCAAACCTAATAAACCATCAAGCAAAAAAACCCGACAGCCACCTGCCCCTGTGTTTAGATTTTGAGTTTGCCTGCCAGATACCTGAAGTCTTACAATCATGATACCAGGACTGCGACACAAGTAATGCATTTTGGAATTCTGCATAGCTGAATATTCTGTAGGAAGTAGCCTTAAAATGTTAAGTTCTATAAGGTCAATGTATATAATGGAGATTTGTGTAGTCACACTGAGTTGTTGTTGATATTCTGAGGTTTTAGTTTAATAGTGTAGTGTATTTTTAAAAAAAAAACTGCATTCACAGCTTACCCTAAGCCTCTCTCTCTTATTAGTACATTGCCAAGTTAATGGAATTTCTGAAATTTTAGGCTCCAGAATTCCACTAAGAATCCTCAAAGTAGTTTTCAATCTGGTTTCAGTAAAATGTCTTTGATGAGTTAAGGCTGAAAATATGATTTTCAGTGTTCTGTGATCGGCATTGACTTTTGTGATCTAAAAGGGATGGCTTATTTCAGAAATACCTCGTTTGAGTAATGGAACAGTATTGTTATTAATGTATTTTCCTATTAGAATGCAATATTCTGATAGGGGCAGTCAAATGTACAAAGTTATGCCTTAAGAAAAAAAACCCAAACAATACAGCACAAGTCATGTAAGAATGAAACGTATTAAGGAGACTGGAAACTAGATTCACTGTGCTTTCCTTGAGACTGTCTAGCCCACATCAGTTACACAGGAAAGTCATTAAACCCTGGCTGTCTCCTGAAATGCATCAGCTGAGTCCTGATAATTCTAGTTGTGAGCAGATCAGAAACCAGCTAATTGCATTTTTCATAAACAGTTTACCATAACGTTTTCATAGCTTCAGCAGAGAAAGGAAGGAAGAGATATGCCCTCTGAGTTCTTGTATAGAAGACTGAGAAGCAAAAACTGTGATTAAAATCTGTTCTCTTCAACAGTTTCAAGTACCTTCAGCTCTGATGGGTTTTATGTAGGTGTTCTTTTCACCAGTGTTTTTCACCTGCTTTTCTTAAACAAGTCTATATCTACACACACCCTTCCCCAGTATCAAAAACTTTAACAGTATTTTCATGAAAAGCAGAATGTGATTTGTATTTCAACATATTCAATCTATCCAATGACAACAGTAATGCTGTGTGTTAATAGATATTAATGTAATGCATTGAATTCACACAGTGACATTTTTTCTTTCTCTCTTTTTGGTAGCTCTAATCCCTTTGTAAAGTTAGGGAATTTAATATTCATTTATTGATGTAATGTATTCTTAGTTTTTTCTTCTGGTGAAGATGAGACATAAGATGCAATAAGCTGAGTATTCCTCTGGGACGTTTTGGTGGGGTGTTGTGCATTGGAGGAGACAGGGTTGATGCATCTGAGCACTGGGAGAGTAACTCCTGTAAGGTGGAGCTGTGCAATTGTGACTTTTGTGAACTTAAACATATCTGCTGCTGTCTTCCATTTACTAAAGGAATCACTTTTATCTTTCTCAATAGGTAAAAAGAACTAGAGTAGATTAATACTATCTTTCCTGTTTGGTCATAGTCCAAGACATCTCAAGGATCTGGCACATGAGGCAGTCCTTCAATGGTTTCTGGTTAAGTTGGGAAGACTATCATGGGTTTGATTTTGTTGTATTTTGTTTTTTTTAAAATATTTTTAAAATTATTTTTCTTTATTAGTTTGTTGGTTTTTGGTTTGATTTTGTTTTGTTTTTTCTTTTTCCTTTGAGTGACTCTTTACAATAGACATAAGAAAACTCCTCTGAAGAGCTCCCATTGGTTGTGAGCAGTAAAATGACAGCTCTTCCTATCTTACCTTTGGTAGTTGCTTTACCACGTCCATGAAGATTTATTCTGAAGTGTAGTGGATTTGTGATTTGATAACACTGTACAGATAGATAACGTCACTTAAGTAAGTGACACTTACTTTTTTTTAAAGAAAGATTGTCACTTAGGTTACTTCCTATGCTATCTTGCAGTTTGAACTGTTACAAAGTTCTGCAACAATGTTGGAGCAGTTAAGATTAGGCAAGAAAGATGACATTTTTCCAGGTAAGGCTTTGAGCATTTGAATGAAGTTGAAAACAGAACAGGTAAGGAATCCATCCAGAATCCAGTGGCTCAGAATTCCCTTGCACAGTTGTGTCCTCAGATGAGTACAAGTGTTTATTTTCTGCTGTGTAGTTTGAGGAGAAGTGTGGGAGAGTGGGCACTGCAAGTGCTTGTGTTGTTTTGAAAATGCTTCTTGGGATTCAGACAAAAAGCAATGTCTGGAATATTTCTGTTTATTGTCTGTGAGAGGCACAGGAAATAAGAAAGGCCAACTAAATTATAGCAGCCAGCAAACTCCTCTGAAGTAAAGGAAAATTTAGGAGTGGCAGAACAGGGCCTTGCTGCCCATTGGGTCTCTGTTGCACATTTCTCATAAATCTAGTGACAGAACTGCATCAAGGCTCCTTCATTCCAGAAAAGCAGAGGAGGAAATGAAGCCAGAGGTTCAGAGCCAGATTATCAAGTAGAAAAGGGAAAATACTCTTTTTCCTGTCTCTCAATCTCCTGACTTTGTAGGTGAGTTCTCAAATAGGTACCAGAGCTGCAGGCAAGTTTGTAAGCAGGATTTTCTTCCACTTTCACTTGGTAGAATAAATTGTCATGATTTCCCTTTTCTGGTTAGATTTGCAGATGGTAGTGGAAGAAGCTAAGGACAGATATTCTAAGTGTGAGGCAATGGGTGTAAAATGCTGGATGATCCTGGACTGCCCCAACTAATTGGGAATCTCCAGTCTTGGCAAAACTTTACTTACATTGCTGCAAAGATTAATCACAGAATGGTAGAGGTTTGAAGGGATTTCTGAAGATCATCTAATCAAACCCTCTCACTAAAGCAGGTTTTCTGAAATCAGATTGCAGAGGGACACATCCAGGTGAGTTTTGAAAGTCTCCAGAGAAGGAGACTCCACAACCTCTCTGGGCAGCCTGTTCCAGTGCTCCATCACTTTCACAGTAAATAAGTTTTTATGTTTAGGTGGAACTTCCTGTGTTCCAGTTAGTGTCTGTTTTCCCTTCTCCTATTGTTAGGCACCACTGAAAAGAGACTGGTCCCATCCTCTTGACCCCCACCCTTTAGATATTTATAAGTATTGGTAAGATCCCCTTTCAGTCTGCTCTGGGCTAAACAGCCCCAGGTCTCTTAGCCTTTCTTCCTATGAGTGATGCTCCAGTCCCCTAATCGTCTTTGTAGCCCTCTATTTACACTCTCTCCAGTAGTTCCCCGTCTCTCTCGAACCAGTGAACCACGAACTGGAAACGGGACTCCAGATGTGGCC
>WTSP01004595.1:119332-131714 GCA_025331215.1 Actenoides lindsayi | reverse complement strand
ATGGGTGATGCTCCAGGCCCCTAATCGTCTTTGTAGCCCTCTATTTAGACTCTCTCCAGTAGTTCCCAGTCTCTCTTGAACCAGTGAACCCAGAACTGGAAACAGTACTCCAGATGTGGCCCCACTAAGGCAGAATAGAGAGGGAGGAGAACCTCCCTCAACCTGCTGGTCACCCTCTTCTTATTGCCCCCCAGGATACCATTGGCCTTCCTGGCCACAAAGGCACATTGGTGGCTCATGGTCAACTTATTGTCCACCAGGACTCCCAGGTCCTTCTCCACAGAGCTGCTTTCCAACAGGTCAACCCCTAATCTGTACTGTTGCATGGGGTTATTCCTCCCCAGATTTCTACACTTGCCCTTGCTGGACTTCATTTGGTTCCTCTCTGCGCAACTCTCCAGAGTGTCCAGATCTCTCTAGATGGCAGCACAGCCTTCTGGTGTATCAGCTGCTCCTCCCAGTTTTGTATCATCCACAAACTTGCTGAGGGTCCACACTATCCCCTATTCAGGTAATTAATGTATATGTTGAACAAGACTGGACCTAGCGCTGACCCCTGGGGAGCACTGTTAGCTACAGGCTCCAACTAGACTCTCCACCACTGATCACAACCCTCTGAGCTCTGTCATTCAGCCAGCTCTCAACCCACCTCACTGTCCACTCATCATCTAACCCACACTTCCTGAGCTTGCCTATGAGCGTGTTATGGGAGACAGTGTCAAAAGCCTTCCTGAAGTCAAGGTAGACAACATCCACTGCCCTCCCTTCGTCCACCCAGTTAATCACACCATCATAGAAGGCCATCGGATTGGTCAAGCATGATTTCCCCTTGGTGAATCCATGCTGACAACTCCCTACCTGCCAGTTTTGCACGTCCCCTCACCTGAAGGCAAAGTTGTTTGCACTTTCTGCTTTTTGTCTGCTGCAGCCTAAACTGTTGAATCTCTTGGTTAAACAGATACATGAAAAAAAATTAATTCAAACCTGGGCATTAGGCCATAGTAAACATACTAAGGTTCCTGCTTCTTTGAATGGTTAATGATAATAAAACAAATTGTTGCCAAGTACTTTATGCCTCATTTGTATCAAAGTACCACTTTCATCTTAATGTTGATTGTACATGTGTGATGTAAAAATGCTTTTTAGACTTGAACATTTTTTTTTTTAATTATTATTATTTATTTATTTTTATTTGATACTAACCTCAAATGGTGGTAGATTCCTTGGGATTCCTGCTTTCTGCTAACCCAAAACATGTACTTCACCTGTGACAGTATGCTGCTGTGGGACTGCTTTTTTTTGTGTAAGAGACTCTGAGTGTTGTGCTGTTATATTTCTGTCGTGGGCTTTCATACTAATTCTTGAGTTTTATACTGAGAGAGAAATGCTGTGACTGTGCAAATGTTATTGACTGTGCAGGTAACACTCTTCTCTCAAGGCTGAGACCTTGGGGTTTGCATAGTGACTGGGGGTGTGTGTCCAAGGATTCATGATTTAAATGAAAATGTTAATGGCAGTTATGAGCAGCGGGGGTAGTAGGGATTGGAAGAAAAGGACTGCATGGACAAGATTGTTCTCTGTAAAGATGTTCCTGGAAATACCTTCGCACAGAGCCTGACACACATGTACTGGCTGAAACAAGAGCTTCCCGTAGCCTGGTGTCCTCCTCTCCACAGTGAATAGTGCCCTATCCTCCCTTAGTGAATCCCAAAGGTAGAATAGTTTAATGGAATCACATGGTGAGTTATTTGATAGAACTTGTAAGCTAGAATTAATTTCTTTTAGGGGTATGACTGATATCTGAAGCAGGAATGGGGTATGTGGGTGTGCTTTTCTTGTTAGGGCTTTGTTGCTCCTTATTTGAAATCCTGCAATGCTACTGCCTACAGTAGCCAGGAGCAGGGCAAAGCTGCAGTCTTATTTTGTGTTTAAAAATTAAATCCTGCAAATTGTGATCATGCATCACTGCAGTTATCTGAAATTGTTTGTTTCTGACACCTTGTGGTTGAGCCCCAGAGCAGCAGCAATAGGAGGAAATTCATTAGAGAAAGTCTGGGTTTTTTCCTTATTGTATAATGCTGCTTTTCTAGCTCTGCTCCAAAAGTGCACCCTTGTTGTGCGACAGTGTATTAAGATAGCTGTGTGAACTGCTCCTCTCAAGATGATAAAATTAATTGAAGCTCTGTGAATTGGAGTTGAACTAAGAAGGATCCTTCTACAGTTCTAGAAATTCAGTTTTGTCACATGTATGGTACATGCTTAACTGTTGAGTTTATGGACCATAAGAAATAAAGCTGCCTTTTTCCAGTCTTTTTTATTTTTCCTGCATAAGCATTTTTATTGTTCATCTGTTTTCAATAGCTCTCAATAAGGGATGGATTTTATAAAGCATTTTTACAGTAAAAGCTTTCAAGCGTATCGTTGCTTGAGTTCATCTTACCCTGAAATAGCTTTTTCTCAAATACTCTGCTGGTATCACATGAGACTACTGTAGCTCTAAGCCCTGGCTTGGACTTGACTAGGGTCTGGCTTGGGTCTGACTAGGACAGCCTTCCCTGAGAGTGACTCTGTCTGCAAGGCTAAGCCTCTGTTTGCACGCAGAAGGTACGCTCGTTCTTCTAGAAGTCTCTGCTTCAGAACAATGAGACCTTTAAAAGTGAGGGTGAGAGCTAACCCATCAGCTTAGGTAGAGCTATAAACCTCCTAAGCTTTAGTTTGGCTTGTATAGAGAAAAGGGCATTTTCAAACATAGTCTCTAATGCTTTCCCCAGATCACGTGAAGTACCACTGGAGGATCCGTTTCGGGGCTGCTATAACTGTCTGCACTGAGATCTGTCTAAGCTGTAGAAGCTTTCCATGGGAAGACATGCTCTTACTAGTGGACATTGCTCCTTCAGCAAAAAATCCTAAGTTGCTCTGGCCTGTGAGTTTCAAATAACCTGCGCAGAGTTCCTTTATGGACTTGAAGCCATTCCAGGGATTTAAGAATAGGATTGCGGGGTCTAGGTTTCCTCCTTGGTAAGGATAGAAGTCAGGCAAATGGACACATTTACTATCTGTGATTATTGGCCGAGTCCTGCAAGAAGTAGATTTTGTAGCTTGATAACAGCCCTGACTCAAAGCTGCATAACTTGCATGTCTTTCTGTTTGTAATTATCTAATCCTGCTTAGGCTTGCTTTTCCTGAAGACTGGTTTTTTGTATGGTGAGCATTTCCTGCAATCCAGGGCTAGTACAAGACTGAAGTTCTTTCCCGTCACAAAGTAGGATGCTCCATATCTAAACAAATGTCTGGTAGTAATGGCTAATTTTTTTCTGACTTACTCTGTAGGTTGTATTTCTTGCTAGGCCTAATGAGGACTGTTGCTCTCTCCTTGGCTATACTCTTAATGCTAAGTACTCTAAATGTGGTAGGGACTTCACCGAAAGCTGAATGCTGTCAGCATCTGCTGGTCTTCTCCAAGGAGTCCTTTTGTTCCTGGCCCATTTGTTCATGTCTCGTGCCTGCTGGCTGTAACAGCTCCGGGTAGCTGGATGTCAGATAGCTGCGGGCATGTCACCATGGCTCTGCTTCCCATGTTGGAGAATCTGTGTTAGTGCTCTGGATTAAAGAGGGCATCTGGGACCTGCAAACACAGACTGTTCTGCACACCGTGGCCTCCCCATCTTAAACTAGCTAACGGCTGGAAAAGGTGATTCAAACTGGAGGGACCCCACTCTGGGGAAACTTGTTCCGCAGAAGTGTAAACAGAAAGGAAAACTTAAGCCTGAGGAGTTTTTTGATGTACATGGGTTGAATTTTAGGTCCGCTGTTGATTATGGATAGCTTCTGCATTCCCAGAATGATGACTGCTCTCTTAGTTAGGTGTCAGGTGTTTGTTTAAAGCTAAAGGACTTGCACGAGTTATCAGTCATTGATTGATACATCTAGAAAAATAGAAAAGTTTTAAGAAACCCCATTATGGGAATTGCCGATTCAATTTCAAACATGTAATAGTAAGATGTAGTTCTCACTTCATACACAAATCCAAAACTGTTAAGAAATACAAGGAAAGTGAGAGTTTAAGCAGATCTATAACAGTGTGCTCCCAGTGTGACTGGATCTTCAGGTGTTTTTGCAAGCAGACATTCAGACTTCCTGCCATGAGAAATCTGACTTCAATACTTTGCTTGTTTTTACCATCATATCATATATTTTTGTTTGTTTTCTGCTTAGTTATGCCTTCTGTTAGAGGGTCCACGCATTGAGGCTTGCTTTTGTAATTCGTTTACTGTTTCTGCTCATGTTCTTGTCCAAATCATCTGCAGCAGGCACAGGACCCAGAAGCTGAAGCAGTCTGTCTGGGCTGTTTCAGACCTCTACTGTTTTAGCTAACAATAGTCTGTGTTAAGCTTTGATGAGTCGTTGCTGTTACCAAGGATTTGCTTATGAAGTTGCACAGTTAACCAACACATCAGATGGCATCTCGTAATCATGGTTGCTTCTCCTTTTTAATGGTTTTTGTTTGTTTGTTTTCCCTGAAGGTCAGAATGGCTATATGGGTAACTACATGGACCCCAGTATTTACAAATACAACAGAGAGTTGAATCTTAGTTTTCTGAAGCAGGTCTGCTAGGCAGTCAGAACGGTTACGACGAACGTTTAGCATTCAGTGCAACAGTTTTCACTCCTATACAGATGTCCCTGGGTAGCTTTTACTGTGAATGGTGTTACAAAGCTCCTAAAGGACGTGTAGGCTGTGAAGTGTTTGTAATACTAATTGTGTAATACTCACACTAATTGGCATATAGTAACCTGATTATAGTTTAGAAAGGACTGGTTAAAAATTGCTAGCCTTTAATGAAATTATTGGAACCTTTGATATGAAAGAAAAATAAACGTATAGTTTCTTTATGTTAAAAATCAAATTTGTCCATGGAATGCAAAGAGCCATTGTGAATGCTTCTGAGCGAGTCTGGAAACCAAGTGGGGAACACCTGACATTAAGGATATACTGTAAGCCATTATAAAGTCAGATTGTAGTTAGAATGCTCAATGTTTCTTTAAGAATTCTGACTCAAGTGTATATACTAATAGAAAGAATATAGTTTTATTGTGAGGTATCTAACCAATGCATATAATTTACCAGCACATGTGTAGTTACATACTTTTTTGATTGGAAGAAAATGAGAGGAGGAACATCCTGAGACAAGATCTGACACCTCTGCATTGCTGGCCCTGAGACCCCCATAAGTTGTTGGGCGGTGGTTTTGGTTTGGTGGGGGTTTTTTTGTTGTTGTTGTTTTTTTCTGTACAAGCAAATGTTTCTCTGTTTTAATTCATCTGTGCTGTCTTGCCTGCCTGCCACAGTGCTTCTCTGCTCTGGATGTAGAAAGATAGCAGTGGTCTTTGGTGGAAACATATACACGTGGGTGTAGAGAAACAGGTCATCCATTGCCTCTTGCTTAGAATGGAAATTACTGGCCTAGTCATCACCGTGACCCAGGAAATAGCACTGGTTTCAAACACGTGGAGAAAAATCATCTGCTGGTATTTATCTTGACAGTAGAAACTGTGTTCACAATGCATGCCAGCTTTTAAGGTGACTTAACTGTGTTTTGCAATCGTTGCAGTCATATGGACTTTGACAGCCTTTAGGTAGTTGGATTTGTGTGGAGAATTTTAACCTCCATTAAAAATAATTAAAAAATCTGTCTGTAAAAATCTGATATGTCATATAAGGTTAAATTTGAAATTTCATGTTTGCTACTGTGTCCTGTAGAAGTCCAATCTTGGCATGAGAACAACTCATAGCACCATGCTGCAGGTATTGTAGACAGCAGAGAAACTTTTAGAAGGTTCCCAATTCCCATAAATTTTTGTTTGAACGTGCGATGTACTTGTAAAGACAATCCAACCTCACATCTTCCCTGTAGGTGTTCTGGAAACTGCTCAGTTTAATGGGTTCTCCTGGCCAAGCAAAGATTTTTATATGTTTGGAGCACTGCAATATTTGTATACCAAGATCAGGCATTCTTAATGTGGGTTAGACTCAAAGAAAGCAGCTTGCTGTTCGTAGCATTTCAATGAGTTGCGGGTATTATTGCTGTTACTGGTTTGTTTGTGGCTTTTTTATTGTTGGGGGTGTGTTTAGGTATCTTTTGTGGGTGCTTAGCTTTACATTTTTACATGTGCAGGTATGAATTTTAGTTGACTACCTTAGAAGTACAAGGGGGTTTTTGTTTGGTTGGTCGTTGTTTGTTTTTTATGGGGTTTGACCGTAAAAATCAGCCCTCTTTGAGTCTTCACTTGAGCTTGTGCTCTTGGTGGCAACTGTGATACTATTTATTTATTTATTTTTAAAGATTGTTTTGAAAGAAGTTTGGTAGAGAGAGAGGAGACATTTGAATGGATCTCTCACATATTCAATGTCTTACTCTTCTGTCCAAATGCCATCAAAATTAGTGATTGACAGTTCACAGATAGGCAGCTGTAACAGTCTTCTGATGTTTGTGGTAACAGTTGTCATTATGTTGAACTACAATGCTCCTGGATTGTTTTCAGACTGTTCTTTTAGTCAAGCTGAATTTTAGTGTAAAACTGCATTAAAACCAAACCTACATCCAAGTGCTACTGCCATTGTAATCCAAATTTTCTCAAGCAGTGAGGCCAATGTGAAGACCCTGCCTGTCACAAGCCTTTCAAGGGCTTGAGGAAACAAAATTCACACCCATGGTGTCTGTGTAAACCTTCAGCTCTCTTTCAGAATTCCCTCCCTGCCTCAGGTGGTAATCCTCTGTTGTAAAGGGACAATTTTTTACTATAGGGTAACAACTGCAAAGAAAAGAAAACTGTACAGCAGCAGTTTTCTGGTAGCCTCTCAGGTGTGGGAGCAGATGGTGGTGATTTGAGGGGAGAAGGGAGAAATTAAGTACTCAGTGGGAAATAATTGGTTTAGGTAGTTGGCCTGACTTTAATCTTCTCCAATTCTGTGCAATTTGGAAAGCAAGAGACCAAGCACAAGAGTTAAATGTGCACTTCACAAGAGATGCTATCTTGGTAAGGGTGGGGTGTTTCTAGACCAAATGAGACAGTTGATTACATTCATTGCATTAGCCTTGCCTGGGTAGATTTAATTAAATCCTCTGATACAGATTCCAGTTGGGAAAAAAAAAATCAGGGATTGAAATGAGACTTGCCTTTTTAGTGAGCAAAGTCTTGGCTGATGAAAACAACTTATTATACTCTTCACAAGAGGGAGTTACTACAACGGAGATGTTGCTAGTGCTGTTTCCTCAGATACCTGTCTTGACTAATATTTTCAATATTGATATTGAATTAGATGAGCTCCAGCAATCAGTGACTAACATTAGGAGCCATCCCTACTGCAAAAGGATGTAACACACCACGGTGACAGAACTTTGAAGTGGTAAAAGTGGAAATGACATGGACTCGGTGATGCAAAATACTGAGTAGTGCAGGAAGGAGACCATTATAGTTACATTTTGATAAGGCATCTCACTGACTGGAGGCAGCTGAGGGGAAGGATCAGGAGTGTATTGCTTGAGTCTAACCTAACCATGGATTGCCAACATGCCATGGCCTATAGCTGAAGGCAGGGCAAAGGCTGCTCTGTATCAGAGAAAGTATTTTTGGTAAAAGAATTCTAGAATACCTTTGTAAAAGATCCTAGTTAGAGGGCCAGAATGGCAATATTGATTTAAACCAGAGCATCTGTAGGAAATTGCTATTAGAGTGCTTGGAGAAAGCAGGAACTCTTTATCTTCCATGTAGATGTCCTTTAAAACTGTTATTTTCAGGACTGTGAAACTAGAAACGGGTCTTGTCTCCCAGAGGTAGAACAGATGTTCTGGGCAGATGTGCTGACTCTCCCCGTGCTTCTGGGGGGGGCATCCTTGGTTCCTCTACAAATGTTCAGCAGGGTATAAATCAGTCATGGGGAAAAAAGAAGGTGAAACTAGAAGTTGTAATGCTGGATCCCAGGAAAGAACTCTTTAGAATTATCTTCCAGACCTGGCAGCAGGGGTGTGGATTCTGTGTTAAAGCAAGAGGGCTTTAGACTGTGAAAATGGTGTTGGCATTGCTCTGGAAGATGGGGGGGAAAAAAGTCACTTTCTAGGTAAAACTACCCAAAAAATCCTGACTCGTGCTTGCTGTTTTGTTGAACCTTATATTTCTAAGTGTCTAGAGAAATGTGGTGGCACGGACCTTTTGCCTCAGTAGATGACAATTTGAAAGGACCCAGACCATCTTTTTCCTGATACTGGATGTACAGCTTTCATTTGCCTGAAGTCAGTTAGCTGTGGTTTTTGCTGTGCTTGGAAAATGTGAGTGGCTTTTGTACTCCAGGGTGTAGCCCACCCTCTTTAGCGTGATTGTAGGCATCCACTGATCTGAAATGTTATACTCCTGGTAGAACAGGGCTGCTTAAAAAGTCAGTACTGGTCCATATAGAACTGCTATAAGGCACATCATCAGGCCTCTCTGTCTCTTGGTCTGCCCTACTCTGGGCTTTGCTTCAAAAAACAGCTGTTTAATTAAATGCCAGGACTCTTGCCAAATTCCAGCATGATGTAATTAAAACGTTCTCCCCAGGCAACCTCTGAGCAGTCAGGGTTGATCGGAAACCTGATGCACCCTGGGGATTGATCCCTTTGGAGGATGTTCTTCCAGTCAGAACAGAGACCGAAAGAGGATGAACAGATGGGGAACAAACAAGTTCATCTGCACTACTGTAAAGTTTCCAGTGAGCTGAACCTCTTCCTGCTGCCTGTGCAGGAGAAGTAGTAAGTGGCCGTTTGCAAGCACCCGGCTCAGTCATCCAGCTGATGACTCTTGTGGATTTTGACAGTGCTTTCAGAAAAGTCAGCCTAGTTCAGCGCACTGCATCGCTGCAGACCCGTGAGGTGAAAAGAGTGACGTGGCCACCTACTTTACCCCCTGATTTTTACAACTTTTTTTAAAGGGATAAATCATCGTGGGAGATAGTGTGTATCATGACCCTGCATTCCTTTGCAGGGATCCTGTTATATGTCACTTAGCAGCTTGTTTTACCCACTGTGGTGGGTACTTGATTGACTTACAGAGAAGTTTTTATTCTCTGCTGTTCTTTTCAGTGAAAATAAGGTGATTAACTGCTTGCCCTTGCCTGCGATAGGAGAAAGTCTTCCCTTGACTCTTCCAACATTGAAACATTGGTTGGGTTGGTTGTTCCTGCTGCTGGACTCCAGCAATTGAATAAAATTCCAGTCCTCCAGAGCTTGTTGTCTTGTCTGTTGAATGAGTCGGATGCATATAGTAAGACAGATTTAAGCAAACAAATAGTATCTAGTACTAGTTCTCTTGATCAATATTCACCTGTCCACTGGCAGAGTGCTTAAGCCACCAAAAACTTTATCTGAGGTTCAAAGGGGGGGAGTAGCTTTTAAGAGATTTTATGAGCTTGAAGGGCATCTTGGGCAAGTGCCTGTGGAGGTAACTAAGGAGTAGATGGAACTGAAGGCTGTGAAGGAACAGCTTGGCTGGTTTGTTTCAGTAGACTGACGGGCAAGATGGGCACAGTAAATGGTGAATAAGTCTGAATCAACCAGTCATACGTCACTTGTGTGAGGCAGTGCCTGGGGAGAGTTTTTGTTGGGTTGATTTTTAAAGTGAACAGTGCACGCAATGTGAGTTCTTGCCATAAGATGTTATTTTACCAGTGGTGCCTGTTTTGGAAAGGGAGACAGCCAAAATGCTTAAGGTTTTCTGCACTGCTGGGAGCCAGTGGAGTGGGGTAATGAAAGCTGAGGCTGAGATTTATCCCTCTGAAATGGGGATCGTTTTTGCATAGTGAAAGGTCATCCTGGTGACAGATGGAGCTTTACATAATGATTCATCAAAAAAGGTTCCTTTTCAAACAAGTATTTACTAATGGTTGTTACGTGGTTTCAAGGTAAGGGAAAAATGGCAAGGACAAGATAGTGGTCCTGTCTGAAAGAGGTGTGCTTTTCTTCAGAGTCAGATAAAAAGGTGTCTGCTGCCTGGTGTTGTCAGCCAGAGCTCAGAGACGGATCAGCCTTTCTGTCTGACCCAGTCCAGTGGACTTATGGCCAGTATCCATCTTTTCCTTTGTGTGCCAAAACCACTTTAGTAAAGGCTCTTCAATAGTTATGCCTATTTTGAGATGTTTTAGATAACAGATTGAAAACGTATTCCGTCATTTGTGAGTGGGTTTTGTCATTCATAGATGCCTCTGTCTACAGTTTCAGATTTTATGGTGATGCTTTCTGAAGCTGGATTTTACTACTGTAGCTCAAATTAGACTTTTCCCACTTCCACAGAAAAAGTGCCGTATTGCAAAGGAAAAAGTCAAGAAGGAGCATCACTTCTTGACAAGTAACCAGTGAGAAAGTTTGCTGTGAGGTGTTCACTGGCATCTGAAATTCATGATTTGTAATACTAGTGCAGTTGTTGCATTGTAAAGCTTCCATTTCTGAAGTGATCTAAAAAATGGAAGCACTAAATGCGTATTTTGATTGGATGCATCTGTGTTATTGGCATTTATACAGAAATAAAGTTCCTTGCTGAGTTTTCAAGTCATCATGGAAGTTCAAATGGCATTTATTCTTTGGTTTAACTATGAATTACTAGTTGTGCCACGGTGATCAGTTGCAGCAGGAATCTTTGTAGGAAACAAGCTGTGGAGTTTTCCTGTCTAAAACTATTGTTTGCCTGTGGCAACTTCCTTTGGGGGGATTTTGTTGGGTTCTTTTTTATTTCAGCGGTCTAGTATGATCATTGGTATAGACATCTGTTCCACACTGTTGGAAGCATAGAAAGTTTTTCAGAAAATACTGTTTATTTCATCACCTCAACTCTACTACTCAACATTTTACACGGATTCCTACTTGTTTTCTAACGTAGGCACAGGGTGAGTTTTTCTTGTATTCTTCTCTTCGTCCTTGTTTCCCCTGTAGACTCTCACTGCTTATGTTTTGAGCAAATATCTAATAAAGTTTGCTGCTTCTTTTGACCAAGGCTGTGACAGACAGGGGAAAAACGGGTGTGATGATTTTAAGCATTGCCTTCTCTCAGGGCCTCTGGTAGCACGGTTAAGATAAATGTGCAGTTACTGGCACAAATGGAAAAATCAGCCTGTTTAGATTAAAATACCTCTGGAACTGTCTTGAGTTACCATAGCGGGTTTTTGCACTAAGGCACACAGTGTGCAAGAATGTGATCTGCTCCACTTGTCTTGCAAGCACTGCTTGCCACCAGTGCAGGAGAGGCAATGGTCATCACTCGGACTGCTGCTGTGCTGGGATTTGGTCTGAGTATTTGGTGTGTTCCCCGGACAGAGTTGATGGACTTGATTGTTCCAGACTGGTGTAGCACTGTAATGGTCTTCCTGCTGCTTTAGGGCTTGTACTTATGTTTAGAAAAACGTTAGCCTTAGATTTCCTCTAATGACAGCAAGAACTACCCAAGGAAACACTCGGGTAACGTTAAGTGAGAACTTGGTGCTTTGGTATTAGTTTCAGCATGTTGTACAGTTTTAGAGAAGTCAACTCGAGTAAATCATAGAATCATAGAATGAGTACTTGCGTTTCAGTATTAATACATACCCCATTGGCAATGATCCCTTGATACATGGAATTATTTTTTGCATTTCAATTCAATTCAGTTTTGAACTACATACTAATGAACTGGTGGAGCAGTATCTCAAAACCTTCTGAAGGCTCTTTCTGTATTAGGGCAGTGGTTTAGCCCACAGACTTTTCCCCGAATGCGGCACTGAATAACGTATGAGAATGAGATAAATCAGCAAAACTTCTAACTGGGTTGGACAAGTAGCACTGCTCCTTCTTGTCACAGTACAGATGGTTTCTGAAGACTAAATTTTAAGAGGAGTAAGTCAGGTTCTTGGCATGGCATGCAGTATTTCTCAAACCGTAATTTTATAGGGGCATTTAGTTAAAACATATGTTAGAGAGGGGAAAAAAAAAATCATTTGAGCAGTTAGCAGCTCTCCTAAGTGTAGTTAACAAAGGATAAGCTGTCCTTTTAAAAGGATATTGTGGAAATGAGCACTGGCGCAAGCTTCCTGCACCTGTGTCTCTGACATCAGCTATGTTTTGATCTGATATGCAACCATGGGCATACCAAGACTGGAGAGATGCAGGTGTTTCCCTCTGGCTCATGTAAACTACATGCTGCCCTGGAAATTAGATGCTGTTTGCTATTGCCTACAACTACATAAATAGATGCTTACTAGTTAAGGAAGTGCTTAGGTATGAAAAGTGCCAAATAGGACAAGACAAGTTTGGGGGGGGGGGTGGGGGGGGGGGGGGTTGTTGGGGGTTTCTTTTATCCGCAAAAGAGGGGGGGGGGGGGACATGGT
>WTSP01004595.1:94572-119232 GCA_025331215.1 Actenoides lindsayi | reverse complement strand
TGCTGGCTATGTTTGGCAAGTGTTGGGAGAAGTGAGTGTGGAGTGGGGAGGACGGAGTTGGTATAGATTGGTTGGAAGTTGCGAGCGGGGGGTGTGAGGGGTGGCGTGGGGGGTCGGTTTGTTGGGGTTTTCTTTTCCTCCAAAAAGATGGGAGTGGGAGAAAATGCACAACTGTCATCAGTTCCCAGGACACAACTTCTCTGCTCCATGCTCTGCTTTTGCATGCAAAAGCCCAGACTTGCTCTGTCTGCTAGCAAAAACTCATCAATGCGATTGTAAATTTTATTAAACTTGGTTTCTAGAAATCATCACACAGGTTGGAGTAAATGCAGGAAGATGCAAAAGAAAATCCAAATGGCTAAATCATCAGACGTTTCTACTCCATGCTGGAGAGCTGCTTTGAGGATGCTTCTTGTCAGACAGGTTGTGGTCAGGGAGTTGGAGTAGTTCTCCCAGAAACGAGTTAGCAGTGTTGACTGCTTTGAGCAAAACAAAGCTAACCAGGGAGACTGAAAGAACTGGAAAAAGTTGTGTCGTATTCTGTTCAGTAGCAAAAGTATTCCGTTATGTTTGGCTACTCTGGCCTTACAGGGCTGCTGTTCCGGACTCGGCTTAATTTCAGTTGGTTCTTCAGGTCACATCTTTCAAAGTCACTAAGAACAAGGTGCTAACCCTGAAGTAAAGCAAATTGGGCCATTTCCCCTCATTGCATTGCATAGATAGCACAGTCAGATTCAGGATGATGCAGAAGCTATTAAAATGAATAATCAAATGGAAGCTTATGCAAGGAGAGAACCTGAAGGAACTTGTAGATAGTGTGCTTGGACCTCAGCCTGTTGACCACAGAGCCTGGTCTGTGTTTCCAATTAGCCTCAGACCAATTGACAGCCCTATTTGGATTTCTAGTTTCATTCCCATGTTACCAGTCCAATATTTGACATCATTTAAAATATTTTTTTGGGGGTTTTTTTGAGATAATGAACTGGTTTGTGGTTTTTTTTCTTTAATCAGTGCTGTTACATTGCCATATACAATTGTACCCCCTTACATGCTCTCTCTGAAATGTTAGCACCACCCTCTTCAGTACTAGTGCTGAGCTGGCTCGGAGGAAGAATCTTAGCATTAATAAATGAACATTGCAAGAATGAGTGTGGTGTAGAGCAGGATGGTGGGGAGCTGGAGACCGGCCCAGCTGCAGTGGTGCTGGGACAAGAAGTGCTGGCCCTGGAGGGGCTGAAATGGGGCCCTGGGCCCTGGCCGGGTGGCGGGAAGGCCCAAGGGGAGGGGAGCAGGCAGGGCCTGGCAGGCCCAACAGTGCCCTCCAGGCCAGAACGGGAGTGACTTTCCCCTGGTATGTTTTTTGATTCCCAGAAATCACCCAGACAAGACCATCCTGAGCAACAGATGGTTTGGACTGTCCTGTAATGGTCTCCAGCATAACCACTGTATGTAAATGTGGCTAACCCTCTCGGCTTCTAATGTCTTGGGCCAACTCATTTTACACCTTTGCCAGAGGCTGTCGCGATTTTACAGACCTCATCTACTTCTCATTATCTTTCCTGGTTTTGTCTTAAATGTCAGAAATCTCCTCTGGTTAAAGCTACTTTGGGTGAGCAGAACTAAGGTTAAGCAGTTCTTGTTCTTAGGCTTCTTCCAGCTGCTGATCTTGGCTGTCCTGTTGTTTCTGCTCTCTTTACTTCTGCTGCAGGTTTGCCTTAGTTTCAATGATGTTTTCCTCTAATGAGGTGCTAATAATGAACACTACAAGTATGATTTAGCATACCTGAGAACAGAATTATTTCTTGTCTGTGCTGCAGGAAACAAAGAGGACTGAAGTATATCTTTTCACAAAGATATTGGATAAAACACTTTTGAAAGCTGTGTCACTCAAACTGTTTCAGCATTACCAGTTCAATTTGAGCTTCACAGATACATTTCAGAAGGGAATTTTTTTTTTTTTTTAATCCTCAAACTGTTACCACATGATCTTTATGCCAGTGGCACAGGTACTGCTAAATAGTGAGAAGGAAAGAATCGAACGAACTTCAAAATGAATTACTGATTAATCAACAGGGTAGTTATTAGTTACCTTCAGTTTTGCCCTAATATGTCCTTTCCCCACAGAATACCTGTATGGTTTATACATTTTTGTTGTTAGTCTGGGTACCTTGGAGTGTGCTATGATTAAATAGATGAGGCAATTCTAATGTCTTGGGGCTGATGCGTTCACATTTAACTCTTCTGAGAGTTTCTGTGCCGTGTTTCCACGTTCTCTGAAAGGAAGGTTTGTGTGGAAGACAGCTGAAATACAGATAATATTTCAGGAGAAATAAAAGCTGAATTAGCACTGAAATCCACATTATTTCTATGGGGAATTCTGCTCCTATTCTGGGGATAGATAAGCCTCTGTTGTTTTGGATAAGCATCTATTCCCAATATTTGGGCAATGACTGCTGCAGCAAATTTTAGTGTGCACAGGCTCCATCCAGAGTTAAGACCAGAAGATGATGAAGCCATGCAATTGAAACTACAGAGTTTTCAGTCAGAATAATGTGATTATTTCTATTATAATAAAATGATCTGTTAACTTCTTGTTTTAAAATAAAAAAAATAAAATAAAATCGGGCAGCTACGGAGTCTTGGTTTTGTGGTTTTGGGTTTTTACGTGCTTTTTTTTTTTTATTTTTTTCTTGCTAATGTTGCCAGATATCTGTGGCTAGTGCAGTGTCAGAGCTTCTTTACATTTCTTCCTTCTTTTCCTCTTAATTCTGCAAAATTTTAAGTTGATTCTCAAATATACAGTAGGAACCCTCAGTTTGATTTGATTCTTTTGTAAGCACGGTTTCTTTCATACTTTTAATTGTTTTCATTTCGGTCACGTGTGCTGATGAGCTTGGATTCTGAACCTGCTGGCATGTGGCTCGTAACTTTTAAGTCGATGATCAACAGAAGAAAGGTAGACAGATTTCTCAAGTGTGCAGATCATCTCTTTTTAGTTGCTTTTAAGGTACCACTTTGTATCACTGCATGCGTTTATCATAAATCTGTTTTATTTAGTTTCACAGTCCCAAGTTTCAAAGTCTCCTTTTACTGGCATTCTTGAGTCAGCCACTTCCCTTCCCCCCTCTCCCCCTCCTTGTATCCATCAGTGAAGAAAAGCTGGAAGTGACTGTGCTTATCTAAAGGAGTAAAGTGATCCTTGGCTGGTTTTCCTTCGCTATCGGATTCCTTTGTTTTTCTTTACTTAAAGTTGTCTTATCTTTCACATGCCAATGCAGATCTGAAAGCCTTTCTGCAACACTTTCCACAGTATAGGATGATACTGGAGTACTTTCTTTGTCCTCTTTAATACCAGAGCTGCAGCAGCCACCTCCAGCTATGGGCTCCTCTTGCTTCCACTGCACCTGATTCAGCAGCCATGCAGTTACAGGTAGAATCTCTTTAGTTTGCTGCTCTAGCTCAAGACTAAGACAAAGGAAAACAGAGTAACTTTTTATTAAAACGAGATCAGCAATCTATGCTATACTTTATTGTGCAAATTTAGTGCTGGGCCTGGAAAGTAAAACACCTTTAATAGAAACTTCTGTGTGAATATTTTCAGCATGGTGCTCATTGTTAGATTCCAGCTAATATCACCAAAAGCAGGCTGTGGGAATACTGTTATCATGGGAGAGGTTTCGGGGACCTATTACCTGACTTAAGCACATGCAGAAGCTCCAGTTTGTGTGGAAAGATTTCTATAAAAATCTAGACTTAAGTCAAGCTTGTCAGCTCTCACACCAATTGCCTTCATGCCCTGTGTTGCTGCTGCTGTGCTTGTTTTGCCAGGTTGGAGAATTTGCCTTCACCTGTCAATCTTTCCCAAGTGGCATTCTGCAAACTAGTCACGATAAGAGCCAAGTCCACAAGGGAGGCTAAAGAGCAAGGATTGGTGAAATCTCAGCCAACCAAACAAAGGTCAGGTGAAGTTAACAAAGAGTAGTGTGTGGTAAGATTTCAGTAGAAGAGATAAAAGTTGGCTACTGAAAACAAGCTGAGAGCTGGGAAGTGGACTGGGACCAAGACTCGCTTTGGATCCTCTTTTAGATGAACAAGAGGAGTTGTGCAGCCAGACTGACTGGGTAGCTTTGCTTTTAGGCTGCCTTTTGAATGCAAAGGTGAGGCAAGACTGGAGACTAAACACTGTATTCAAGGAAAGGTTCTGCCCTGTACTTGCATCTTTAAGTGTTGGTTAAAACTCCATCTGTGAGATTGATGATGTCTTATAAGCTGCAAGCAGGATAGCTGGGCCTTGATACCAGACCATTTACAGCTTCTTTTGACTGGGAATGAAGGGCAGGTGTTCATGTAGCATTTCTAATAAATGGATGAAAATGATTATTGAGAATATTGTAACTTTTGTGCTTCGAGTGAGATGAGCAGTAAAATTGATAGTGCAAGTTTAACATTAAGCCTTTGTATTCAGTTGCTGGGACTAGTTGTTTGAGAAAATCTAAATACAGATTTTAAGTGTTAATAGTATTAATGTGAAAGAAAAACATATATTTAGTGGTTTTGATTTCGGACTTCTGAACAGTGGGTTTCTACCTAATGGATTCAGACCTATACCAAATACCTGATGTGTTCCAGTGCAATGATAGGTTCTGCAGCCACTTCAGAATCTATACTGGAGTTTAGCCCCTCAGGCTACCTCCAGCCACTGGCATGTCTCCTGTAGTAAAGTACAAATGAAATCTCTATCTATTTATGTTTAGTGTGGAATGGAAGAGCCATTGCCCTTTCTGAAGGTAAAGGATTCAAATTTTGTTTAAATTGTAGTGGAGTTGGGGAAAAGCAAATTCAATGCAGCCATTAGTGGAGAACTTGGCAATGAAGTGACTTTGTCCGAGGCAGTATAAAGCAAAAAAAAAGGATTTTGTTTTGTTCTGACTCGTGTTTATTAATTTCTTGTGTTGGTTTGATAATTATTTTTGGCTGTTGGATTAAAATGGTAAAATTAAGGTTAGTTAGTGTATACTAAAGCAGCATTGTTTCCAACTAAACTTTAGAGCAGCGTATCTTGGGTAAATGCCCCTCTTAAAACATGCTGGTGATTAGAAAACAATTTGTAATGAAAAGCCCAATATTGAACGAATGTCACAGTTTCTAAAAATAAAAAATACCTGTAATTTGGAGGAAGGCCAAAGTTTTCTTTCCCTGTTTCTGCGGCAAAGTAGAAGACTATGGAGTAGGAACTGCTTTTGGAGTGCAGGCTAAGTAATTTTGGTGAAAACTGGTATTTTTAGATTCAGTCATGAAATCTGCTAGTCAAGTAATAAAGAGGATGCTACAAATTTTCATCTTGTTTTCTCACTTTGAGTTCAAGTCAGAAACATACATGAATCCTTTCCTTCTCAGAGGTAGCATTACTTCAGTAGTATTTACCTCCTGGACTAAATTGTTGATGGGCTCTCGCCAGCGTTTGAAACGTAGAGCTTAACACTTGGAGCGAGTGCAAAGTTGGGCTGCAAATTGGCATTGCATTCTGGCATGGCAGGCTGCTTAGTGGGCTTCAAGGATGGGCCTTGTACCAGAGTGGCTTGACACATAATTACTCCTTTATAAGCTCAGCAGTGGTATGTGCTCTTCAGCGCTCTGTACTGTGAAGTGCTTCTATAAGCAGAGATGTACTGTCTTCAGAAATGATGGTGACTTTAGTAGTCCCATTTTTGACATTCTCTAAAAAAGGGATCAAGATCCTCGACTGTTACACGGTGGAAGCAAAGGTATGGGAGAGAGAGAGGTTACTTGAGAAAACTAAAATATGTGCCCTGTCTCTTTTTTTAGTCATTAGATTAGATGAGTTCTCTTGAAGACTCTGTTAACGTCTTCAGCCATCCTGAAATCGCGGTGAGTTATTTGGCACCAAGGTGTGAGTTCAGGCTGTCCCAGCTACAAATCCAGTAGGCTTCCAGCACAGCACACCAAGTGGAATCCATGTCCATATGAACAATCTTACTTAAGCTTTACATTTTTAGTCCACCCTTTCTGCATAGGCTTGCCGAGCTAGCAATAAACCTCATTCTGCTAAATAGCTCTGCAATTCAATCCCACACATGTATTTTTATGTTTTTCAAGCATTTCGTGTTATAGTGGAGAAACCATTGCATCTTGCTAGCTGCAGAGGCTCCACAGTAATATTTACATCAGAATTAAATCCTTCCTTATCGCCCTCAGTACAGGAGCTTCCTATTGCAAGTGGCTTGGTGAATCTTGCTGTGAGACTGATTAAAAAAGGCAGTAAAAGATGCTGAGTGTCAAGGCTTTGCTAATCTGAGGCATCAGCCTGTGGCTGAGGAAAGCAGTGACAGGAAGAAGGACAACCAAGGCCAAAGTGGCTATGTGGCCTGAGTTGTAATTTACCTTAAAACTTACAGAAATGCTGTAGAACTGAGTATACTATTTCAATAGCTGAATTATGCCAAGTTCCACAGCCAAAATGTGATCCTTGAGGTTGGAGTTATGATTTAACAATAAAAAACACTGTGAAAATGTAGCGATTGTACTTCTCAGGGTTTTGAGAAGTATTGTCCCAAAGTTCCAGTGCTACCACGTCTCTGCAAACTTCTCCCTCTTCAGTACACTTCCTGTGAAACCTTCAGCTTATTTCCTTTCCTCGGGGTTGGAATTCGTGTGTATTACTGTTTGTGTTATCATATCCTGACAAATGCTGAGCGGAATGAAGTTCGGAGCCTGTGTGTGTGTTAGGTTGGTACATGTTTCGTTTTGATTTAAGAAAAAAAAAAGAACAAAAAACCCACCACCAACAAACCCCCTCCCACCAAACTTGAGAGTCATACTCCTAAGATTTTAGGGCAGAAGGACAACATGGATTTGTAAATTAACCCCCTTCCTGAAAGCAATTCAGTTGGTAACTGCAATATTAAATCAGTGGTAGTTTGCTCAGAAGTTGAGAGTTAATAAATGGAAACCAGCTTTATGACGTGTAATTTCCATTGGTAAAAATGGACAAGGACAATGATTGTCCAAAGTGTGTAGTACAATTTTGCTCTTATTTTGGATAAATTAATTGAGACATTGCATCTTTAAAGGATGTCCTATATCTTCAAAGCTTAAGTATCACAGTGGGCTGCTGATTTCCATAGGGATGCTTCGAAAAATACTAGGAGTCTGCGGTCTCTGGAGATGCAGATGGTAAAGAGGTACACTTGAGGTTTTGGAGACTTGGACCAGCATAATGTGTGTCAGGGAAACAGAAGGAAAAGAGATTTTTCTTTCCTCCTGCATGATCTCTGATGCCTTGAGGTTTGGACTGTTTGTTTTTCTGGATCTCTTCTTGATGTAGTTGGCATACATTTGATAAAAATATCTTCTCTGAAGAAATGAAAGTAATGATCACCTAGTAGAAAAGCCACCTGCATATCCCCTTTCATCCTGAGAAGTCAAATTTGACTCAGATCACTCATATAAGAATGGATGGCTTAAGTAAACACATTTTTCAGGCTTCTTTACATCAAAGTTGTTGCAATATAATACTGTTAGACAATTAAAGAGATTAATGGCTCTTATTCAGGACTCTACTGCTTTTTGCTCTTTTTTTTTCTTTTTTTTTTTCCCTGAGTTACTGTTTTGCTTTTCTGTTTTGGCATTTTGTCTAACATTTCACTTCAGCGTGGCCAACAGTGCACTTGGCCCTACTGTTGAGTTAACTCTTGGGTAACTGTCACTGCCTGTTGAAGGCAAGCGTCAAGTGGATTTAAAAGTAGATACCAAGAGTAATGCTGCTGTTATTTTCCAAGGTGGCATATAAGAAGTCAGCCTGTTTCTATGAGATCTTAGAAAGGCATGTAAAGTGTAGCACAGAAATGGCCGTGCTTCAGAATCCAATAGCAAATATACTGGAAAAAACCCCAACTGGTAAAACCATTCCAAAGCAGAGTGAAAGGGACTCAATGCCAGGATAAACCTTCTCCTATCACATAGGTAATCAGTCTTGTGTATCTCATAACTTGCATCCCATAATTCAAGCAGCCTCTGCTTGTGCTGGCTGAATGTGCAGTAACAGTGAGTGAGGAACAATACTGCACTGGAAGAGGTGACAGTCAGAAACACTGTCTGTAATAGGGCAGGCTTTGCATATGTGCTCCTGAACACGGGGTTTCAGTCTTGGATATTTATTTATAGGCTGTACTTTCCTCTGTAAATCTAACATTGCATTGCCTCTGTCCTGACTGACTTGTGATGTCTTTGACACTTCTCATCAGTGAGCGTGACTGGCAGTTTCACCAGTTCAGGAAGCTTCCAGGTTTTTACCAAATGCTCCTATTTTGGTGAAGATGCCTTATGTGTGCTTAGTCTTACTTCTGTCCTGTGAGTTTTTGACAGCCTGATATCCACTATTGGTGCTCTAATAAGTATGCTTTTGGAAAAAAAAAAATACTCTAATGAGTTAAGTATATAAGTATGTAAGTAGCAGGGAAAAGCTATTGAAATATGGAGTAAGATCACCCAGTTCCATGCACAGCCTTCTGGTAGTGTTCCACTGAATAGTCTGTAGCATCTCTTTTATTAATGTAGGTATTTAGTCTGTTCTGATAGCAAAACTGAAGATGCAAACATTTTTATACAAAACCAAACCAACCTAATCTTTTAGTCAGTATAGCCATCTGTGATTAAAAAAAGGGACCATATTATTTTAATATTAATGACTCAGAAAGAGACCGGGGAGATTTAATAGGGCTGGAGGACTATTGAGTACAAAGACATCCAAGACCGAAAAAAATTCCTTGGGCTACAAAGAGATAGAAACAGAGACAGTGTTTAGGGGCAGTATCTGTAATGTGCTAATTTTCTTTCAAAGAGGTTCAAAATAAAATGTGTAGGAAATGGCATAAAAGGTTAGATGGCTGGAATCTTCTTCCTATGATTACTGTAAGACTTTGGCACTAGTAGATGTAAAAAATGAAATGAAATCTATATTCTTGCTTCTTCAGAAGTGGGTCAGATCCATGATTTGAATTGCAACTGTGTAGCTGTGTGATTCTTTGCAGGCTTGGTGGAGTTCATGCTACCTTCACTCCTGCTGTGATTTACGTTGTATTGTAGGAACATTGCTTTCTTCTGCCATATGTACCCACTACCATAGCTCAGTTCGCTTGCTTTTGGATTGCAGTTTCTGGCTTTGAAATAAAAAAGCTGTTGAACATGTGAAGGAAACTCTAGACAATTGCCAGTCATGCTAGGGAGGTATTTGGCAGGCCCTTAATTTGTTTAAGCAAAGGATCAAGTACAAGTCATGACTTCTGTAGTCTTTGCAGTATTGCCCTCTGGTCCTTCTCTTGTCAGCACTTTAGAACCCCTGCTGGTCACTTGCTGTGGCTTCCTCAGTGCACTTTTTAAATTGAAGAGATGAACCCAGGGCTGGAGCCTCCAGCACAAGAAGGACATGGATCTGTTGGAGAAGGTTCAGAGGACTATGAAGATGATCAGAGGGCTGGAACACTTATCCTACAAGGTCTGACTGAGAGAGTTGAGGTTGTCCCACCTGGAGAAGAAAAGGCTCTGGGAAGACTTTATTGCAGCCTTCCAGTGTCTGAAGGGGGCCTACAAGAAAGCTGGAGGGGGATTGTTTACAAGGGCTTGTAGTGATAGGATGAGGGGTAATGGCTTCAAACTTGAAGAAGGTAGATTTAGATTAGAAATTAGAAAGAAGCTCTTCACTGTGAGGGTGGTGAGACACTGGAACAGGTTGCCCAGGAAAGTTGTGGATCCTCCATCACCGGATGTGTTCAAGACCAGGTTAGATGGGGCCTTGCACAACCTTGTCTGGTGGGAGGTGCCCTGCCCGTGGCAGGGGAGTTGTCACTAGATGATCTTTAAGGTCCCTTCTAACCCAAACAATTCTATGATTCTATGAACTGATCTCTGAAGACCAGTGTTACGCTACACCTGAAGTTTTCCTGTGGCATTAGGGATATTGCCAGTCTTTGAATTTACATGGCATATTAGGCAGATAATGCCCAGAGGAAAGCACTGCAGAAGAACCCTGCCTCAGATGAGTTCAGGTGGGTGAGAGGCCTGGGAATTCATGCTACTTGTTGAATGTTTGGCAGCACCAGTCCCATATACTAAATCATAATTTGCCTCTTTCCTTTGCCTTGCAACATGTTTCCTGAAAGCACTATGGGGACATCAAATATGGCACGGCAAATGGCTTCTCGAAGCCAGGTGTTCTCTGACTTGAGGAGTATATAGTGTGTCCTCCATCACAACTTCTTAAAACGCTGTTATTGAAAAGCTCCTGATTGTTACAGACCCTTCCTGATGTGGGTTTCAGAGGATGAACCCTGGAAGATAGGCCTACCTTCTTTCATGACTGCTTCATTTCGGGTGTTTAACTTAGTGAATGTTAAGAACCATAGAAGGTGACTGCTACTTTAGTTATTCATTACTACTGCAGCTCTGTACAGATCTTTCTTAAAGAGTTTGGTTAAGATAAGATGTCTGGGTGGGGGAGGACACAACATCATCTTTGGGAGCTATTTGTGCAGCTATTTTGTGTTTATATTTGTTGGATGTACAAGTATGTAGTGCGTTCCATAGTAAGATCTAGTACTTTAAGTAGCTACTGTTAAATGTAAAAAATGAAGGTGTGGCAAAAACTGGTGTAGTCATTTGGAAAGACATCTATATAATGAATTCACAGGGTGATTAACAAAGCTTGCTAGTCTACAAAATGCAGTCCTCAGAAAGGTGTCTAGATGACAAAAGTACAGAATTGTTGAAGTGGGAAGGGATCCCTGCATCATCTGGTTCAACCTCAGTGCTCAAAGCAGGGTCAGCTAAAACAGGGTGTTCATGGCCATTGCCGTGTGGTTTTTTGGAGTATCTTCAAAGATGGAGACTCCTCAGCCTTTGTGCAACCTGTGCCAGTGTTTGACCATCATCACAATAAAATAAGTAAATAAATCTTATATTTAAATGTGACTTCTTATATTTTGATCTATGACCACTGCCCCTTGCTCTGTCACTGGGCACTGCTGAAAAAAGCCTGGCTTCCTCTTCTTCATACCCTTCCTACAAGTATGTATGCTTTGGTAAGACCTCCATAAGCCTTCTCTTTTCCATGCTGAGCAGTCCCAGCTCTCTCAGTCTTCCCTCTTGAGAGATACTGCAGTCCCTTCATAACTCTTCTCTGGAATCTCTTCTGTATGTCCCTACTTCTGCTGTAGTAGGGAGTCCAGAACTGGACCCAGCACTCCAGATGTGCCCTCACCAGTGCTGTGCAGAGGTGAAGGATCACCTCCCTCAACCTGCTGGGTATGTTCCTCCCAATATAGCCCACGTTACTGTTGCCCTTCTGTGCCCCAAGAGCCCATCACTGGCTCATGTTCAACTTGGTGTCCATCTGGATTGCCAGGTCTTTCTGTGTCAGGAGGCTTTCCAAGTGGTCAGTCTCGGAGTTACTCCTCCTCAGATGCAGGACTTGGCATTTCCTTCTGTTGAACTAACTTCCTGAGGTTCTTATTAGCCCATTTTTCTCAGTCTGATGAGGTCACTCTGAATGGCAGTACCCTCTTGGTGCATCAACCATTCCTCTGTGTTTTGTATCACCTGAGAACTTGCTGAGGCTGCGCTCTCTCCCATTCACTAACCCAGGTTCTTGGGAGCTTACATACTCTTACTTGTTAGCTCTTGCATGTGTACATGAGTCTGCAGTAGCCAAATTTAGTCTGTTTGAAGTGAATGGCTTTGATTTGCACTAAAAGAATATGTGTCTGGTAGTCTATTTAAAACATGTAGAACATTTTCTAGAAAGTATCTCCTGCTTCCCCTGACCTCAATGGAGAATTTCAGAGTAGACAGTGAGGGAGAAGTCATGTTTCAGGGCTCTGTACAGTAAGAGAAGACTCAAACACTATCATAGAGTATTAAAAGTATAATTGCTGGAAGAACTGGTAGCCAGCCAAAGTAGTAACTACTATGAAGTGTTTTCTTTTTCTTTTTCCCCTTCTCCCCCCAGCAACGCCAGACTTATATCTGGCATTTCACAGTTTCTACAGAACTGTGTGATTGTAAATATGTTGTTATGGGATGTACTGGCAGTCAGGACTCTGCAGTGACTAAAACAGTTCTTCTGTGCTCTTGGAGGCTTGCTTGTATGTGGTGGAAACACAAATATGTTAATGGGGTAGGTGTGTACCCCCAGGAATCATTCCTGTTGTGAAAACAACCTATGCCACAGATGACCTGCCAGCAACTCTGCTGTTGTTTGGTCTCACTGATTTCCTGTTTCCCCAGAAAAGATTTGTGGTGTTTGGTTGTGGGTTAAGGTGTGGTTTGTCCTTTCTATTTTGTTTGTGGTTTGGTTTTTTTCCCCAGTCTTTTTGTTTGTTTTTATGGATGGGTATTTTCCTTTATCTGTTAAGGAGTGTTGCAGTTGCACTGGTTGGTGCATGAGGAGCTGCTGCTTGAGGCAATACCATCTAAACACTTCTCTTGTTAATTATTTGACTATTAGCTATTGCAGGCATTTTGAGTTTTCTTGCCTCTTCCTGGGAAAGAACATTTTACGTTTATCCTTCGCTCTTCTCATCTGCCTTTTCTCTACCACAACCCTAGCTGCCTTAGCTGGAGAGCTATTTTGGAGCAGTCATTTCTATAAAGACCACAGTCCATTACTCCAGCTCATGTCACAGCTTGAGAGCAATTGAAATGATATTCTAGAGGCACTGCTTCTTAGGTTTGCTTAATGTCTTCAAAGAATGTAAAAAGCAGTTGGTGAATCACTGAAAGTATACTCTTTTTCTTTCTTTTCACCCCACCCAACTACTAGTCTTGGCCATTTATTTTTTACTTCCTTCTGGCCTTTTTAATATCCCTTCACTCCACAATCATCTCTCAAATCTGAGCATGTTAACTTTAAGCAACTTCATGCGGAGCAGGATTCTCTAGGGCTGGCTGATGGATTAAGTGGCAGTGCCTTGGTTGTGAAGCAACCTACATTTGCACATTCTCCAGTCGTTTCCCATTAAAACTCAAATCCTTGTTCTGTTGTGGCACCTTTAAAAAGCAGGCCTCCTCTTTACATCTAAATGTTATGAAAGCCAGGCATACGGTAACCCAGAACCCTAAGGAATGCTTGATTGAAATAACAGATCAGAAAAGTCTCTTGCTAACATTCCTATGATTATGGGTTTACTCAAGTGACAGAAACATGGTGTCAGCTAGCTTTCAGCATGCAGCCTAATTTTTGTCCAAAACCCAACCTAGCTCTTAAAGGCTTCACTGATACAATGTCTGTGGGGATAGATAACCTCTTAAAATGCAACACTATTCATTACCTGTCCTCTCTCAAGAATTATCTTGTGTATTACTGATTGGGTGGTTGGTCTGGTTCCTGCCGTGGACCGGAATCTATTCCCCTGGTAGTAATTACTGAGATTGAGTGGAGTGAGCAAAGGGAAACAGAAGTGACTCATTCTTAGATCTTCGCAGGTAAAAAAAAAGACAACTTTGTTTTAGTACCCTCTGCTCTTCTGTAATATCTCTCAGTTAACTTTTTTTTTCTTTGCATTTGGATTTATTTTGTTGGTAGCTTGTACCTGGTTTGACGTTCTGCATATGGGTCTGGGGATGTTGATGTATGAAATGCAGGGAAAAAGTCTTAAGAGAAAACAAAAGAAGAGACATCCATTGGTTCTGATTAACAGTTAAAAAAAAAAAGAAAGGTGAAGAACAGCGACTATAGAAGTTAGTTTTAAAATGGTGCATTAAGTCAAAGCATGGTGTAGGAGGAAACAGCAGATACCTTGTTTTCATTTTCACTTGACCAAGTGACTTGAATACATGATGTGAATACATAAAACAGAAATCTAAACTCATTCAACCCAGTATGAATTTAACCTTTCATACTGATGAAGGTCAGAATACATTTGTCCTGACCTGTCTTAGAGGTATTTGCACGAGAAAAGTGATCATGAAAGTTTTCCTGATGATGTTAATCACAAACTTTTCACTTACAATGGAGCTTAGCAAATATGTGACAGAGTCCCTGTGACAGAGGAAGCTCTTTACCTGTACTAAGGCTGCAAAGATGCACAAGCTCAAAGTTAAAATGCAGTTCTACACTCCTACCTTGGTGTGTACAAAATGAACTTCAGCTTCTTTATACTAAGTTTAAATCTTCCTGGAATTGTTCCAGGTTCTGATATGGAAGATCTCATTTTGCTGTTGATACTCATATATGTTCTCTCTCCTGCCCTCCCTTTCCACCCCTTTCTCCCTTTGCAGGCAAAGGCAGCTCAAGCATCTCATCCGACGTGAGTTCAAGTACAGATCACACGCCCACCAAAGCCCAGAAGAATGCAGCTACCAGTGAAGGTAGGCAGCTGGTACTCATTACCTAGGTCAGGCCCCCCAGCATAATCCTAGCAATGTTCACAAGAGAAACCCCTCCACCTCCTTGTTTTGTCTGTGTACAGTACTATCACATACTAGAAATTAAAACCCAGTTCTTCCTGTATACAGCCTTCATTCCTACCTGCTGTAGTTTGTGATTTGAGTTTGTGACAAAGAATTTAAGGTATTTCTGCAGAGCGAAAACGTAGAAGTTTTGAATAATTTTGCATGTTATACTTGAGAGTTGATGGTGTCGGATTTTGAAATTATTTTTAATGAATTTACTTCATGGAAGCTTTTTTCCTACTATGAACACTGTGAAAGTGTGAGTTGTCTGTGCCAAGTTTTCAAAAGAGTAGCTATGGACATGAAAAGCTAGCAAGGATTTCATTAGGTTGACACACCTCACCCACAGTTCAGTGTGTTATTGCTCGGGACTAGATTTTTAATGCCTGGGGGAAGGAGATGCCTTATGTGTCAGTATTAATACAATACTGTACTAACTGGCCTGTGACTGGAGAAACACTGATCCTTCCCTGCTGCCTTCTGATATGTGAGCTGGTATGCTCTGTTAAATGAAAGTGTATTTTACCTACTTTTCACAAGAGTGTCTTCAAAGGCTGAGAGGAAGCCATTAAATGTTTATGTAGGTTAATGGTGTAAGCTGAAAGGACTTTTAAAAATTATTTATGTGCCTTAGCTAGCATTTCTGGTCAACTCTGTCATAATAAATTGGGGTTTTTTTGGTAATTTTCAAATAAGAATTCTGATTTCTTGCACTTCTGTCATTACAAATCAAGTTACAAGCACTGATTGCTCTCAGTCTGGCCTTTTCTTATGGTTAAAAGTAATCATAGACTTTGTATAGTTCTAGTTTGGCAAGTCTGACTATGACTAGAATCTGTACCGTAAAAGCAGTTCATGTAAGTAATAAATGATCATAGAAATAACAAGAGTTTATTGTTAGGCATGCATAATACCACATCAGGAATGAAGATATTGGTTTAGAATATTTTATTTAGTCTGAGCAATAAATGTAACAAATTAATAAGTGGTTAATAAAGTTAAGTTAAACAGTAGACGTCATGTTTCTCTAAGCCTTACATTCAAAACTTTTGAGGCCCCCAAAGGAGGTGATTGACAAGACATGAAATCAGTTTAGGAAATGTATAAAAGCATTTTAACATCTCTGTGACAACTGGGACAAACACACACACCCCAACAACAAACCCAAAACCCCCAACACAACAAAACCAAAGAATCCCAAAGTAATAGTGGAAACTCTGAAGTCACTGCTTAACAATTGTTTTAAATTTCTGTTTTCCTTCAGTCAGTAAAGCATGGTTTTCTTCCTTATTTTCAAATCAGATAATGCAAAATAAACCTTTGCTAATCTCCAAGATTTATGTCCTTTATCTAGCCCATTGTAGAGCCAGTGAATACCAATGTTGACCCTGAAATCTTCACCACTATTTTGCAGCTGATTAATTCATTAGTGAGGGAGGCTTAAATGCAGGCCAGCAGATGCTGTGGTAAAGATATGTTCTGATGAGTTCTCGTACAGATTCAGAAAGATTTCAGAGCAGCAGAGTTGTGCATTCTATACTTGGAGGCAATTTCAGATGTGAGCCTAGTTTTCCTGCGCTCTGGAAGAGCGTGATTTGACAAACACTCTGACAACAGCAGTAGTCTCCTCTTCCTCAGCCTGTGCTACTACCACTTTCCTAGCAATTTTTTTCTGCTGAGGAGTTACTAATGTGGGTCGTCTTAATATAAATTGTCTTAGTGTGGATTGCTGTATAACCTGGCAGTTGAATGTTGTTAACTAGGGAGCATAAGAGTTCCGTGAAAGCAGGTGAGAACTGAGACATGGAAGTGGTGTTGGAGAAAACCAGGGACTGTTGAAGCTAGTGCTGTTAGTGGAAGGCACATTTGTCAACCAGTGTGTGTCTGGAGTTTTTTACTAATGTCACCTCTTTTCCCTGTGTAGAGTTAGGCTGTAGGAGGATTCAGCTGAACAGAAAGACTCACCTTCTGCAAGACAAGTAGTTATATGCTTACAAGGCTGAATGCTTTTATACTGTTCAGTTACAGAGTAGTGTCTAGGGACCAGCTAAGAACAGGAGCCTGATTGTGTTAGGTGCTGTACAAGCAGTGGCAGTTAAGCCCTTTCACTGGGGTGTTTACACAATATTTTATAACTGTTAGTTAAACTTACCTTTATAGCACTCCATGCTCTAATATTTGCTTGCCATGGTACAGTAGTACCTGCCCACCCCAGAGACTGGTGAATGAATGTATCTTGCTCTTCACCACGAGACTGGTTCATTGCAGGGCAGAACCCTCCAGTTCTTCCCTTTGCTTTAGCCCTGTGTTGTGAATTCATAGCAAAGTATGCTGCCCTGTGAGCAAGCTGTGTGGTGTGTGTGGCAAGGTACATGCCTCCTATGTGTGGAGTGGGAAAGAGTATAAAACATTGCTGGTGAATTCATGGTCTTTGACGTGGGAACTGATCTTAATTGAACAAGTTGCAGATAAAAATTCAAGGGATGCAAAGAAGCTGTTGTCAGCTGGGGTTCCTGAGTGCCCAGCTCTGGGAAGAGCACAACATTTGTGTTTGAGGCCTCTCAGTTACTGCTTTCCAGCTTTGCAAACAGACCTAATTCTTTGTGGTTCTGAACAGCGTATCTTGTCTTCTGTTTCTCTAAAGACTCTTGTTGAAATTGAATCAATGAAATGTCTTGAAACAACTAGAAAGGATAGCTATGAGACTGATTCATCCAAGCTCTGCAGTACTCTACAGCAGAGGAGGAGTCCTGTAAAGTACTTCCTAGGCAGGTGTGGATTTTCAAGGGCTGCAAAAAAAGGTGTCAGGCAGAACACGTGCTTGAAAGAGCAAACCATCTCAGGAGGTATCTGACAGAAGGTGTTATCTTGCCTTCACTTTGAACAATCAAATGAACCCCAGTCCTCATCCTGTCTATTGCAACCATGAGTCTCATCACGTTTCAGCGCTGCGACGTTTCCTTATAGAACAGGGACAAGAAACAGGTAACAAGCTGCTTGGAAAGGCTTATGTGGGGTTCCACTCGTAGATATGCTATTAAGGCAACACCAGTGAAATTACTTGATGGGAATGGGAGATGCAGTTAAGGCCAAAATACCACACCCTTTCACACTGTGGATTATGAGCATCTGTAGAGTTGTGAAAGGAGATTTGGTGTTTCAGAGACAAATGGTTATCGTGCTGTTAAATGTGCCTGGGTGAACTGCACATCCTCAGCCAGTGAAGAACAGACAGTGTGTGTTAGTATCCTCAGACAAAATAGCTTCAGGTGGTGATGCACTGGAGAGGTAACTACTAACCTGCTTCTGTTGTGTGGAGGAATGCAGATGGTAGTGGGCAGACCATGCACACTTGAGATACCAGTGGTGCACTTGAGAGGGATGCAAAGGTGAGGCCGTACTGGTGCAGAAATGCAAGTCCAGTCATTCTCATTATGGTTTTCGTATTTTGTACTTCAGTGAAGGGCGGGTGGCAAAAAATACATGCCTGGTCCTTTCTGTAAATCCCAGAGTATGCTGTAGGGTCTGCCTGGTTATAGCTTGACTCACAAGGAAGCACGATGGACTGGGTTTACATGCACACTTACGCCTCCACACTGTCTCCTGTTCTGAAGATACAACAGCCTTGAGTTGCACCAGGGGAGATTTAGTCTGCACGTTAGGAAAAATGTCTTCACTGAAAGGGTTGTAAGGTATTGGAACAGGCTGCCCAGGGAAGTGGTGGAGTCATCATCACTGAAGCAATTTAAAGGACATACAAATGTGGCTCCTAGTGACATATTTTAGCAGCGACCTGGCAGTGCTGGGTTAACAGTTAACTTAAAAGTCTCTTCCAACCAATCGCTTTTATGATTGTGTGTATATACACATTGCCTTTTACTGCTTTTCCAGTCTTAGACATTGTCTCCAATTCTTTACCCCATCAATCAATTACAGTTTGAAACTCGAGAATGCATGAGTTTTTGCTACCCCCTGTTGCTCTTCTGGCAAGTGCAAGACTAAATGGATTTTTGTGGGACATTTAAATGCAATTTGCTAGACGCAGTCTCAGCTGGAATATTATTGTCTAAAACTTGATTTAGAAGATTAGGCTAAATGTTTTTATATGGGTTTACCTTGATCAGAGAGCTTTCTTCTAACACTTACCTGCAGAGCATGGAATGTTATGTACAGGCTGGATGCTTCATATTAACTTGACTGTTTTTCAAATAAAAGCAATATTGTTTGTACTTCATGTACCTGGCTGTTAAGCACTAATCCAGAGGCAGCTTTAAATTGAGCACTTGTGTACGAGCTCCAAGGATGAGTTCTAGTTTATTTCCTAGTTTTTATAAAATCAAACTGAAGGATTAGGCCTCAAGCAAAACACTGTTTTAGCAGAGGGGCTTAGTGCTGAAGTACCTCTGGATAAGTCCCGTTAAATGTTTGTATTTTGAGTTTTGTGGAAATACAATGAAGTCAGCTTCTGTATTCTGCAGAAGTTAAAATTGTATCTGCTTTTATGTTGACTTTTAGGGACCTTCAGAAAGTAAGTATCCAACTTTTTAATTGTTTTCCCTTCTGCAGTACTCTTAAGAGTTCTAGAATCTGGTTTCCTCAGGTGATGTTCATGTACCTTACCGAAGGAATCATGTTTGGAAAACAGATGAATTAAGAGAACACAGCTTTTCACCCTTTAGCACTGTGATGTATGTTTAGTGTGGAGGTCAAAGGCATTTGTTTTGGCAATACCTGTTTGCATGCATCTCCATAGAAGAGGTATTTATTTTGAAGTTTAGGTTTGTTCTGGAAAAGTGCCCCTTTCTCATAGTTGTATCCTCCTTTCTGTTGTATTTGGGCTTTTTAGTGATTCTGGTGGACTTGGCAGTGCTTGGCAGATTAACAGCTGGACTTGATGATCTTTAAGAGCCCGTTCCAACCAAAGTGATTCTGTTATTCTGGAAGAAGGAGGCCCTATAGCCTTGCTGGAATAATTATGTTTGTTTGGAACCAGTCCCTCCTTTAAATCATGTTTGGGGGCAACTATGTGAGAATGCAGCATTTTGCAAACACGTAATGCTTTACTCATGTAAGACTGCTACTTTATACCCCGTGCAAGGTGATACCTGGCTAAGGTTGATCAGCTCTGGTCCTGAGCTTCCTTTTATGGTGGGTCCCTGCCACTGAAGCTTCTTCAAGTGGACAGTATATTAGTAAGTGCTGGTCTATGCTGTGGAATTTCTGCTGTCATCTTCTCCTGCCATGTGGTATGTTCCATAGAAAAGGACAGCTGTGAATGTGGAACTGGGCTTCTCTCGGTTACTGGCTTTCATTCTGCTGACGCCCTTGAAAAACAAACAAACAAACAAGCCCAGGAGTAACAAAGCAACCAAAAAATACCCAACCAAACCAAAAAACGCCAAACAAAACCCCGAAGCAAACCAACACAACAAACCCAATGAAAACCAACCAGCGAAACCCACAACAGAAATCAGACAGAACCTCAAACAAACCACACCCTGCCCAACTCATCCAAAAACCCCAAACCCAAACAAAACCAACAAAGCAAAAAAAAACCCTGGAGCTAAGACTTACAGCTGATGGGAAGTTCTATGAATTTAGGAGCTTTCAGTAGGACTCTACTATTCTGAACATAGAAGTACAGGTACTGGATTTATATCCAGTTTTATGTAAAAATAACAAAAGCTTATCGAAATTTGCTTTTTTATAAGAGAAGTCAGCCTCTATTTGTGTATAAATAACAGAAGTCCTTCATGCCTTTGCTGTAATCTTCTAATAATTTATTAAGAAAATAACTTTCAGGTGACTTTCAAAACCACTGGCTTTTTACTGCTACTATTACAGCATTGCTTTAGTCTACAGATTGTAAGTGAATTAATGTGTAATTAATATCTAATTGAGGAAAGTAGGAATAGGGTGTTCAGCCATACTGTTCTTTCTTTGACACTTCAAGTCATTTTAGAAGACTACAGTGAATAATGGAACAAGCAGGTGCTTTGAAACATGGCTGTGGAAAGACAGTGAATAAAGGAACAAGCAGGTGCTTTGAAACATGGCTGTGGAAAGACAGCTTGAGCTGTATCTGTCTGTGAAATCTCTCAAAGCAGTGGTTTGGCACTCTTATTACCTGTGTCTGAGAATGACAGACACTTTCTGCCTGGCTTTCTTGCTCAGAGATATAGTAAATTAGCGATGTTTTAGCTCTCTATGTAGAAGAAAATCTCATTTTCCAGAAAAATTTGAGCTCTATATCAGGACAAGTTTATCACTGCTCTACATGGGAATGTATGTAGTGACCACAGGACGGAACAAACTACATGTTATATTTTCAGGGAGGTTGTCATTCTGTTAATTTCTCCTGGTTTCATCATCACATTCTTTCAAAAGGCTGAGTACCCTTTGGATCTCTGAGTAGTTAATTTATCCACTGAATTTGAGAGGGGGTCCTTGTGTTGTTTATGATGATAGACACTACGAAAAAAATCTGGAAAGATGGAACAAATGCTTTGCTACTGAATGCTTTTGGTATTTAAAGTGGTTCCTGATGGAGAATCAGCTCAGACTGTGATTCAGGTGAGTGTAATCCTGATCTTATTTCAGAGGGAGGTGAAAATCTCAGAGAACCAGTTTGTGAAGAGGCCCCCCCTTCTATGCGTTATGGTTCACGTAATAAGGTAGTTTAATGTTTAATATGCTGGAGTTCCATTGAAGCTCTGGAGTTGTTTGTGTATCCTCTCAGGACACTGAGCTAATTTAAGTGTTGTGGCACAAAACTGTTCCTGAAAAGAGACACTGTTTTCCACTCAGTTTTTCTTGATGATCTTTTTGGCAGATAGAGCTCTTCTGATTCCTTCCTATGTCTGATACCTGTTAAGAAATCTTCTCCAGCTCCAGTTCGTTACTATTTTTCCTTTCATTTTCTTTTCAGCCTTAGAAGCTTACTAAACCACTCTCAGAAATTAAAACATATATATGTTCTTTCTAGATGCATGCAAGCATATGCATAATTTCTAAGGCTTTTGAGCACAGTTCTCTTCCTGTTTATCTCTGTCCTCGGGACTTTGCAGCACCTCCTGCTGAGAATTTGGGCTGCTGGGGTTCTACTGTTGAAGTACTGTCTAAGTAGACTTTCTGTACACCAAACTCTGTCTGAATTTGACACGCGTGCCTGAATTTGCCCCTGCTTCCTTGGAACGGGGCTGAGATGGAGTTGGCTTTGAGTGAACTGTGGCTGTTTGGAGTTGGTAGTGAAACTGGAGACCAGGTGAGTTTCCTGGGGTTTTGTGTTACTTTTCTAGAAAACTGCACTGCTAGAAAAGTGAAATGTTGCACTACTGAATGTGCCAAAACAGAATCACTTAGAGCCAAAAAACTGGGGAAGAATGAGAGGGAAGTGGGAGGCATGACAGTTAATAAATCCAAAACCATAAACACTTTGGCAGAATAAATGGAGCTCGCTATTTAAATTCTTTTAATCAACATATCTGAATGCAAACACAAATATTATCACCTTGAGCAGTATGTGGAGGTACAAAGTAGTGTAGAAGTTATTCTGAGGAGCTATTTTTTATGTTTAACCACATCTTGTTATGCTTCTGCTATCTAATAGGCAATGTTCCTGCAAAGCTGTTCTGCTAATTATAACAATACCATTGCAATCAGCATTTAAATCAGAGTTCAAATACAAGGCAGAAGTAGTTGGGACATTGGCAAGGTTAAAGCTGAAAATTGAAACCTTACGTTATTCTGGCTAATTTGTATTGAAATGCTATAGCCAAATAGTTTAAAACTTGCCCAAACAATACTAGCAACAAATTGGAAAGGTACATAAAACTGTAGCCTTATTTGATCTGCTGCCTGAAACGTGAGACCCACCAGAGAAAATGCACTTACAGTACTGTTAAAGAGAAATGATCCCAATTTACAAACCTGGCATTAGCCTTTCCAAAGTAAGGTCTGATGCTTGGTAGGAGCGATTGCAGTTTATTCAGTTACTTGTAAATCTCATTTTTAAGGAATCCAAGATCCCAAATGTAATTATTTCTTTAAACTGCTGTACCAAACTACTTAAATACTGTTATCACAGGAGGTTCTGACACCGAACTGTACTTTGCCTGTTATTGCATCTGAGAGCTATTTGAAGCAGTTTCCTTCTCTGAAAAGTGAAGAGTCATCTTGAAGTATCTGATGATTGCCCAACATCTGCTAGTCTAAGAACCCATCTTTCTTGAATGCTAGACTGTCTCCTAAGACTGCTTGAAGAATATATACAGCCTGATAACGTGTATTTAAATATGTCCAGCTTATCCATTTTCCAGGATTTATGAAGTGATGCTAGCAAAGTCCTCCAGATTAATTCTAGCACTTGATTGAAATAATGAAATAAAATTGGAACAGCGAGTTTTTGCCTTTAGCTTGACAATTCCTGTTAAGATGCAGTAGTTTAAATTTATTGCACAAAACATCCTGCCTTATTTTCCTGTATCTTATCTTTTTATGTGAGCTTGTCAAATGACTGGATAATTTTTAAGACTGATACTGCCAACAGTGCCAAAACTAGCAGCCTGCTTGAGAAATACCTGCTTAGAGTTGCTGGCTCATTTTGTTCTTCTCTGGCTGTTGTAGCATAGTGCCTGCTACTGTGTTTTTCTCAAGTTACTAAAGCTTGGCATCTCCTTGTTTCTGCCAGCATTCCTTACGCTTCCCTTGAGAAGTACACGCTGAGATTGGCTGAAGAAAATGGCAGTTCAAGAATGAATAATGGTAATTCTTATGTTCCTGTTAATCCTGACTGCTGGATCATCTCTGGTTCAGGCAGTTACAGTAGACTTTGGTTTATACTTCCAGCCTAGTTATAAGCATGAGTATAATCTGGTGGTTAGCCATCTTCATATTCCTTCAGCCTTTATCAGCCATAAATTCTGGTGTGGTTTTGTGCCTGCTCCAGGTTCAGCAACTGTTCATTTTGGTATTTCCTGTCATATTTAAGGCTGGTTTTTATCTTGAACTGTGGTGATGCATCAGGAGTTTGTATCTCTTGAACTTCTAAGTATAATTTCTGTTTTAATGTTTAAATAAAACATGGTTTGGAAGGGTGTGAAGTCTGTTTTGGTTTGTTTTGTTTTTTCTTCCTGATACCCTATAGCAGCCTATCTATACTGAGGTAGGACACTTCTCACCCACTCTGGTGTCTTTTGTGTACCTAGGCTTCCCAGAAGGTGGGCAGGATTTCTTTAGAAATGCATTGTAAATCTTGTTTGTAAGATTTGGTAGTCAATTTAGATTGGTTGGTTTGATTTTGTCTCCAACAAAATGAAGCATGGGGCTTTTCAAAGGCACGTTGCCTACCAGGGATGTGTTTATGTTGCCTTAGAGATAATGAATGCATGAGTGGGAAGATGCTTGATGGCTTTGCTGGAGGAACGTAACCTGTCATACTGCTTGCAGTGACTTGAATATATCATAAACCTTCATTGTAAATTATTTTTGGTCATGATAGTGAATTTTCAGTTTGTACCAGTGCCCAGTCTAATCCAGAGTGCTGCTGTTTTTCCTTGACATGAAGTCCATTTCCATCTTGTATACCCAAGAGAGGGGAAGTTTACAGCACTCTCAGGTATTCGTTATTTGTTCATGACAGGTAACTAGTGCTAGGTGGGAATCTCTGACAGGCAAGCATTAATGTGAAGAGAACTCAAGGATGTGGGTAGTCAGAACAAATTCTTCCCAGCTCTGAAGTTTGTGATTTGCTTAATGTGAAGATATTAATATGTTCACATATTTATGTGGATTAATGTAGATTTATTACTATATTTTTAAATTTTACTTTATTTTTCTTCTCCCTAAACACCACCATCACATCTCCCTGGCAGGATATATATTTGTAAGCCTTACAAGGTAGTTCTTTAACTTCCATTTGAGCAATAAAAGCTTTGTGTGGCAGCTGAAATCTCAGAAACTGCACTGTGCAGGGCAATTGTTTACCTCTCACAAGGAAGGACTTTTTAGTAGTTTTCCCTACAGAACTGACACAAATGTGGTCTAAATGATAAAACCCTAATTGGACAGTCTTCAGTGGACTGTAGCTTGGAAGACTATGTTTAATTGGGACACAGTATAAGAAAGGCATCGAGGTGCTGGAGTGGGTCCAGAGAAGGGCAACAAAGCTGGTGAAGGGTCTTGAGAATACGTCTT
>WTSP01004595.1:59431-94472 GCA_025331215.1 Actenoides lindsayi | reverse complement strand
TAGCTTGGAAGACTATGTTTAATTGGGACACAGTATAAGAAAGGCATCGAGGTGCTGGAGTGGGCCCAGAGAAGGGCAACAAAGCTGGTGAAGGGTCTTGAGAATACGTCTTCTGAGGAGCAACTGAGGGAGCTGGGGTGGTTTAGTCAGAAGAAAAGGAGGCTGAGGGGAGACCTTATTGCTCTCTACAATTACCTGGAAGAATGTTGTAGTGAGGTGGATGTTGGTCTCTTCTCACAAGTCACAACTGATTGGAGAAGAGGAAATGGCATCAAGTAGTGGCAGGGGAGGTATAGGTTGGACATGAGGAAAAAATTCTATACCAAAAGGGTTGTCAAAGTCTGGAACATGCTGCCCAGGGAAGTGGTTGAATTGCCATCTCTGGATGCATTTAAAAGACATTTAGATATGGTGCTCAAGGATATGGTGTAGCAGTGGCCCTGGTAGAGGGTTGGACTTGAAGATCTTACAGGTCTTTGCCAACCATAGCGATTCTGTGATTCTTGAGTGTGGGCTGAGATAAACCATTAGCTTGAAATCTGCTTTCTGACATCATAATGCTTTTTCAGCTCTTTTGCTTTTCTTTTGCTTTTGAAACAAGATTTAGTAACTTTTTGTGATCTGAGGCAAAATAACAGTGCCATCTGATTGTTGCTGTGAGCATATTTCTGTAGAATCATAGAATGGTAGGGGTTGGAAGGGACCTCTGCAGATCGAGTCCAACCCCTCTGCCAGGGCAGGAACACCCAGGGCAGGCCACACAGGAACAGAACCAGGTGGGTCTTGAAAGTCTTCAGGGAAGGAGACTCCACAACCTCTCTGGGCAGCCTGTTCCAGGGCTCTGTCACTCTCACAGTGAAGTTTTTCCTCATGTTGAGGTGGAACTTCCTGTGTTCCAGTTTGTGACCGTTACCTCTCGTCCCATCACAGGGCACAACTGAAAAGAGACTGGCCCCTTCTACTTGACACCCACCCTTCAAATATTTGTCAATATTTTCTCTTTGCTGTTTCAGTAGTGAACTTTCTCAAATTTCTTTTGATGTCCTTGTACCTCAGATTCAGTTGTACTCCACATTTTCTGTCCAGCCGTGCCTTTCTATTTGGAAGGCTTTTGCAGTGCTAAGTGTGTGAACCTGGTCAAGAAGCTGATGTGCCTGGCTCTAATGAGGCATTATTCTGGATCTGGCTAAAATTCACAATATTCTGAACCTGCTTTAGCTACTTCCAGTAAAAAGAACTGACATCGGTCAGTGTCAATTGGTGCTGTTAATTTGTCAGACTGCTTGACAAATATATTTTTCTGGGGAAAAAAAATTGAGGAACACTTGTTTCTCTTTCTGCTCATGTGGCATTGGATGAATAATGAATCTTACTGAACAGTAAAGGATAAAATAAAGATCACTTCTGTCAGTGTCAAATTAAGGAAGACAGACTCCCATAGCATTTAATGAAATCTGAATATTTTGCTGGACTGTGCTAAGAATGTCACCCCCAATGAAACTGTATCCAAATCAAAATAACAGCACTACCATTCAGTCACTGGGTTCAGATTTTACCAATCACATTAAATAGCTCTTTGGAGTGAAGGCAGAATTGGTCTCTTTTCAGCTTGATACGTGAAGGCTTTCATATGCTTTTCATTTTGTAAATGATTTTTGTTTAGAGAGTGCATTTGGACTTGGCCAAAAAACATAAAAACAACCCAAAGACACAGGAAATACTCACCCCCACCTAGTATTTTCTGTTTCTGTGATAATATTAGTCTTTTGAAAAACATTGCTTATAAGGAGACCACCAGGAGGTTTCAAAAATAAATGTGAGGTTCTGTCATGAGAAACTGTTTGCCAGGATTATCCATAGATGTCCATTGTGAATTAGAAGGCAAGTGCTGATGTGAACTGAAAAAAAATAAGACTTATTACTGTTGTAATTTATCTCATATCCTGATTTCTGCTACTTGTTATTCCAGTTATGATTTGGACAGATGTCTAAAGGGGGAAACACAAGGGTATCCTCTTGCATTTGGTAATAAATGTAATGCTCAGATTATTAGTGTAATTTTATTATCCTTCATTCTTTGAGTCAGAACTTTAAGTGGTTCTATGCTGCTGAAATTCTGCACCTGCTAATTTTGTAGAAATGGAAACCTGTCATGTTAGAGCAACTCCTTATGTATCCCTGTCTAAGAGTGAAACATCTTTTCTCACATATTTTGGAAATAGGATGAGCATAGAAGGACAATATGCCATTGGCTTGTTACTGTATAACATTTATGGTCTCCAAATTAGGGCAACCGTGTTTAAATACATAATATTCTGTGTTACTTAGGAGGGAAAAATAACAAAGATGTAACTAAACAGTAACTAAAATATTGGTCTTAGAGGGGGGAAAAAAAGGAAAGTAGTTGGGAACTGCAAGCAGTAAAGCTAGGTGAAAGAAACTGAAAAATAGATTGTATTAGTAACAAAGTCATTAAAACAACAAACAAACAAAAAACAACAACAACAAAAAACCCAAACCAACCAAACAAAAGAGAATGAGTGCCCAAACCTTTCTATCCAATTGTCTATTGCTCAATAAGATATATCATGCTTATAACTTAGCAAGCTGTCCTGGGGTTGGCTAGGGTTGGTGTAATTTTCCTAAGAGGCTGGGAGGGGTGACAGGCAGGATAACTGAATGGAACCAGCCAATGGATATTTGGTACCATGTTGACATCATGCTTAGTATATAAGGGAGAAGCTGTCAGGGGAAGGGTGGCAGGCTTTGGGTGGTGAGCAGTTGCATTGCACATCACCCACTCTATTAGTTCCCTAGTGTTATTGTTATTCTTCTTATTCTTGTTTCTTCTCTCTGTGTGTTCTATTAAAACTGTCCTTATCTCAACCCACAGGGTTTTACCTTTTTCTCCCGATTCTCCTGCCCATCCCACCATGGGGGGAGGAGTTGTCACCAAGCAGCTGTGTGGTGCTTAGTTGCTGGCTGGGCCCAAGCCACAACACAGTCTCAGGTACTGCTGGAAGGCTAAAGGGCTTCCTTTGGGCTCCTTCACAGAACTTGTGTCATTTTGTCTGACTGGTTAGCCAATCCAGTCTGGAGAAACAAGCATTTTGTAGTGGGTGGCTTAGTTAACAGCAAAGACAATCGTGGTGAATCTCTGCCATTTGATGGCTGCCAGGAAAACTGATGTATCCTATTACTTTTGGATTAAGGAAGCCCGTCTGGTTACCAAAGGTAACTCTCAAGCTCTATGTGACACCGATATTTACCTTGGATTGTGACTGTGATTCTAATGAATAGTTCATGTATCAGTCCCAAATGGTTACTTATTGTTCTAGATTAAGTTATGCTTTTATGTCAAAATCCCACAGTAAGTGTCATTTACTAATAATTTTAAGTCCTGAGAGAGGCCATATTTCTTTGTAAGAGTTCAGTCAACATTTGAGGAGGTCGTGGAACCTTGCAGATACAGCCCAGCAAGAAGTTTCCTTAAAAACTGAAGTCTTTGACTGCTTGAGCCATTCCTGAAAGAACTCATTTGCACTGGAACAGGGACCTTACAGATTTTAAAAATGCACTCATCTTCTTAAGAAGTTGCTGCTGGACTGAAATAACTCATCAAAAAGTTTCACCTTTATTAAAGGGATATAGAAAAATAATATCCCTAGAGTTAGTAACAAACTGTTGCACAAAGGCTCTGATATAGCTGAAACTTGGGTGAAAATCTGAGGCATTTTTTTGTCAGCTCCTTTTAATCTCAGGACCAAGGCCATCCTTGGTATAAAATGGCTTGCTGTCGATGATACCGGCCTTCATTTAAGTCCTGACACATTTCTCTGCAGCAAGAAAAATGTGTGTGTGCTTTAAGTGCTAAGGTGCCATTTGTGCATTTTTATTTATACGTGTTTGTGTTCATTTCCTTGTGTCCAGGAAACGAAATGCAAGTTTTGGATGAGCTTCAGCTCTTCCCATCCATGCCCGTGTTGGAACTTTCAGGAAACTTGGCACGGGAGGATGCTCGACTTAAAACTTGTCACCAGTCCTCACATCATTACACATTGTGTTGCAGTAGTTTGTGGTGGGTGTGTGTTTACTCATTAAAAAAGCTAAAAAGTAGGGTTGGTTTTTTTTTTTACCTAGCTTCTCCTTGAAAATTGGACAAATAATATCAATTCTGTTCTGACTTAAAGTACGTTTTAATACTCATGTGGTTCAAATATCAAGTGGAAGGATTTCTTTGTCTTTGGACAGTCATCTCAATTCTAACACAGTTCTGCCGTCACTCTTTGTGGTCTGTGAATGAGCTGCACAGCTCAGAGTTAGATCTACTGGGCTTGGAAGTGTTTTGGCTCCTGTGCTGCTTTATAGACATACCTGCTTAACCTCCTCGTTTGTACATCATGTCCTTGTTAAATTGATGCAGATGAAGGATGCTCCAGCCCCCAGTTTGTCGGAGCATGTGATGTGTAATGCTGAGAGTGTGACATGATGCCTTTTGCTCACCAAGTCAGATTCTTTTCAGATGACTCATCTTAAAGTGGATGTACAGATTAGCTGAACCATTTAAAGCTTCAGGTATACTGATCACATCTGTTGTCATTTAACATCTGGAAACAGTAGAAAAATCAGCAATTTCTTTCTCCTGGAGGAAAGAATTGTAAACTAACAGAATAAGGTCAGGGAAAATTAGGTGTTTGTTAAGTGTGTGGCACCATCTTGTCAATGCTGTTGTCGTGCACATCCAGAGTGTGATAGTCTTCAGATACAAGTATTCAAACCATGAGTCACTCTATGGCAAAGGTTTTAAAGGAGTACATAAATAATTATATACACACACATGCATATGTATATATGTGTGTTGAAATACATGGTCTTATGCTCAATCTTTGGATATTGCGTGTTGTGTCTTGGGCCTGGATGAAACACTGTGTAGGAAACGTAAACAGGGATTTGCAATGCTTTTTATTCCTATTTACCACCATCACCACCTTTTTTTATAAGGGTGAACATTTGACTGTGGAGTTGAATCTGGTGACTTCCATTCTTTTGTGTCTAATTTTTGAATTTGAATAGAGTAGACATATTTAGCACTGGTATTGATTGAGCTGGTGATTGACAAGTCTGAATAGAGTAGGAATTTTTTTTATTTCTTTTTTTCCCTCCATTTCTGCCACAAGTTAGTTTGGTTCCATATGATGGAGGAATACCAAACTGAATTTTGATTTGGGGAGGAAAGGTACTGCTCAGGCCGGACAGACTGAATTTAGACTTGGAAAAGGAAGCAGTTATGACAAAAGATAGCAAAGGTAGCAAACTTTCAGTTGAGAATAAATCTTCTGTGCTCTATAATATTAAAAAGATAGATGTAGTTTCAGGTGTCCTATGTAGGGGTAATACTCTGTTAAGCAGTGATAACAGACATTAACACAGACAAAGGCCGTTGCATTCCAGCACTTGTGTCCCTTTTACAGAAAGCTTCTGCTGGAAGCACCAACATAATCTTTATACACTAATATAGAGGTGTAATGAAAGGAAGCTTGCCAGTTCTAGGTGGATGGAAATCTGGAAATGCTAGAAGACTAGTACACTATTGAAACAGTAATAGCTTGTGCTGTTGGATAATTTAGAGTTTGTACTCACCGAAGAATCCTTACGTGCTGGGCAATTCTTGAAACAAGGTCTGTGTGAGGGTGGGTGGATTGTTTTGCTCCAGGCAGTAATAGTTGTGTTCATGCACTGGTGGTAGCTTATGGCTGTAGGTGTGTACCACTGAACACAGCCAAGCAAACACATTTCAGATGTGAAAAATGGCATGAAGGAGCTAAAAAGAATGTCCTTGTGTTTACTTGGAATACAGCAGAAGCTGCTTTCTGTTGTGCATAGAACGTTACTGGTTCAGTGTTATAATCGTAGAATCACTATTTTAGGATTAGGTAGAATAGAATATCATATACATAGAATAGCATGTTACACGTGCTTTCAACTTCATGAAGGACAACTGATGGAATAAAAGTTGAGACTGAAATTTGTAACGTTTAACAGAAGTTTACATTGGAAATGGTACAGTCCAGTGTTTAATTCCTACTTCTCTTATTGGAAAATCCTATAGAAAATACTTAATTTCTTTAACCTAGCATCACGCTCAAGCATGCAAGTCAGACAAGCAAAATCCTCTTATTTGTCTGATTTCCTGTGGCAACAACACCTCTTTGCATAACCCTGGTTTTATCATTGCTCTGGCAAGCTTCAGAGGATACCAGTAACTGCTATACTAGAAACTAGAAAAATTTGATGATGGAAAGGCCATGGGTGTAAAGACCTGTATGCCTGGTGCCACCTCCCCTGTCATGGTCAAAACTTGTTTTGCTGGGCACTGTGGTCACTTGGGCACGTGGCTGATATCGAAGCCCATCCCTCTTAAGTTCAGCTCCTGGAAAAGTCTTTCCATTCCTTCTTCCTACACCAGTCATCTACTTTCTGAATGTGAACCTGCCCTCACTGACAGCTTGTTGTTTTCCTGAGCATACTGGCCAGGCTGAAATGATATACATCATATTACAGGCTGCTTGCTGCCAAATTGTAGTGTCATATATATTGTTCAAGCTCCAAACCTCCAAAGCAAACACAGAGAGGAAATCAAAATTAAATTAATCGTCTCCAAGGATGCATAAAGTATGGTTGCACAGAGGTTTACAAGTTGAGGGTGATAGGGACCATTGGTTATGTGGGAGTCAGAAGCCACTGGTATGCACAACCCCTTTCTAGTGCATTGCTTGTCTGGGCTGGAGTTGCTTAGCATGAAGACCTTGAAGTTGTTTTAAGGTGTTTTGTAATGATAGCTAGACAAATGATTTTGTAAGCCCACGGTTAACTACAGGACCATGGGGCACTCTTGGCAGTTTGCATTCACAGAATTAAAGGCAAATGAGTCACCAGTTTCTCTGGAGGCCTCAGAGCTGTGCCTTTGTTTCACATCACGTAGTCAAAGCATCTTGGCTGAGACTAAACAAAGCTCTGGAGTCTTCACTTTTGGCCCTGGTACGAAAGTTAGGTTGGAGACTGACTTTCTGTTGTTCTTGGTTGAAAGGACTGGTTTAGGGTTAGTGCTTAATTCTGTTGTGCTGCTGCTTTCCTTCTTAATGCTGGGTTTGGGCTGGCCAGCAGGAGAAATCACCATCTCCTGAAGGCTTTGATGCCAGCTTGCTCTCAGCTGGTATGAGGGGCAGATATGTGAAGTAGTGGATAATGGCTTTCTTTAAAGACCCAATGGCTATACCTAGTCCATTTGCATGTGGAAAACATGGATGAAAGGAGGGAGTACTGCCTGCAGGAGATAAAAATTAAACAAAATTTCATGGCAGAACTTTGTGCAATAGCAAAGTAAACTTGAATGCTACCCAGAAAAATGGTTTTTTTCATCTTTTCCTTTTCTCTGGAATTAACAGACTTTGGATTTTGATAATCTTACCTGAAATTAAATGATATCCCATACTGTATAGTTATTAAGAAAAAAAAAAAGATACAAGCAATGGTGGTCATAAATGAACTAATCTCCTTCCACAAGCTGAAAAATTAGCTTGATTTCTGAAGTGACTGCTATGAGTATTCTTCACCAAATACTGTGCACAGGAAGAAGGAAGTAAAAACCTTGACTATTTTCTATAAGGTTAAAAGAATTTCAGGCTTGTAAACCTAATACTGAATGTCATCAGTGACCACCGTGATCGACCTGCTGCTTGCTCTGAAGCTTATTAAATTATTGGAAGCATTTAAACCGTTGTCTTGGATAATTTCAATGTCTGGTTAAACAGTTTTGAGAAGTAAAGCTGTAACTGAATAGCTTAAACTTGAGTTCTTCTGAGGAAAAAATCTTTGCAAATGAACACATCTGAAGCCGATGAGTTCAGGGGTTGAAAATGTGCCCTGTTCATCCTGCTGACACAGAGGAAAGCATCTGCTTGGAGTCTTGCAAGTATTATCTGTTACTGAGACTCTGCTGCTACTCTCTGTTGTTCAAGATGAGACTTGTAGAGAATAGTAAGGATTTTCCAGAAGAGCTCCTGTGAGGTAAATTACCTGTGTGATGTTCTGCTGCAAATCATCTGTCCCATCTTTTTTAAGCTTAATCTTTGTGCAAGTCTTTTTCACCTATCAGTAGAAACTAATCATACAGTTTTCCATGGCTTCACTGCTAAATAATGTTGGGTTTTGGTTACTGGTGAATCTTGGATGTCATTAATCAAGCACATTAGTGCAGCTCTAGAAGGGAGAGTGTAAGAATTATTGTTTATACCTCTTGATGACTGTATAAGGATTGATTGCTTGCCAAAACAGTTAACTGAGTTGAAGTAATGTACTGTGAATGTCAACTTGTTGATCTGCAGACCTCCATGGAGTACAGAGTCCAGTGATGAACTGAAGACAATAGGCTTTCTTTTTTCTTCTTCTTTTTTTTTTTTCTTTTCTTTCCCTTTTTGATACCATTGATAGTAAAGTTCTGAACCCTCAGGCAGGAAGCTCTGCTGAAAAAGGAGCTGTTCTGGGGAGAATCAAGGAACTTGCATGTCTTAGAACCTGTCCCTTGAAGCTGCCATTTATCATTTCAGTCCATTTCCTCACCACGAATGAGGCAGAGCAGCTATCTGCCATCGAAGGCAAACTTTGACAGGGTGTTAAAACATGAGGGTTATTTTGGTTCTTTAAATGGCAAATGTTACATTATAATCTTGACTCAGGTGACTATACTTTGTTTTGTCCTATATATAATAAACTTGTTTTAATTTGAATAAACAGGTATTAAGTGCCTGTCAGTTTGATTCTTGATGAATCTGAATCCAGTTAAGGCTCTGACTGAATTATGTAGCAAAAGCTGGGAGCACAAGACTGACTGAGAGCATGTGCTCTACTTGATAGCTGTGGAGCACAGTAGAAAATACAGCAGCAAAGGGTGGCATGTATCTTGCAGTAGTACTTAAAAATGTTAAACAGATTTGGCAAAGTTGCCTTGGGAATTCTATGATCAGAATACACTTTCTTCCTTAAAGGTCTGTGAGCTACACCATTAAAATAGTTGCGAGTGCATTCACTAATGGAAAAAGTATTTAAGATGAAAAACGCCAGGCCAGTGGGCAACATTTTTCTCATTGCTTTTGTATTCTTGCTCTTGCCATGCTGGAGATATGAGTGTCTGCCAGACTGCTTTGTAGAAGTCAAATGCAGACCCTGATAAAAAGGAGTTGTGTAACTTTAGGTAGTTTGTTTTTCATAATCTATTAACGTAATTAAAACTGATCACAGCTTGCTTGTGGTTTACTGAAATGTCCGAGACTAAAAGGGAAGCTGAACTTCATCAAAGTTAAATTCTAAAATAGAACAAGGATTTTGCTTGGATTTTTCCAGTTCAATGAACGACAGTGGTTAGGCTTTTGATGTTACAAAACTACTTCTGCAATTAGAAAGCTCTTCTTTATTTAAACAGGTACCTGAGTGTTCATATTTGGCAATTGCTTCTGGTGGGATATCCAAAGCAAGTGCTGGCATTGTAAAAAAGAAGTTTCCCTTGAAAAACTGTGTAAAAGGAAATGCAGCTTTTTGTAATCACTACATTTTGCTTGAAAACCAGAGTAATTTATACCCCCATTAGCAGATGTGTGCTGGATCTATGGCATATATGTATCACACCTTGCTTTTTTTTTTTGCTGTTAATATAAAAATGTGTATGACTGGAAGCTCTTCGGTCTTACAAGAAATGCTAGCAACTGTCTGGTTTAGACAGTTGTAGTAAAGTCCTCGAAGTCTGGAAAATGAGCAGAATTTCCTTTTCTAGCTTGACTGAAAATTATTCCGAGATATTATTTTGGTATGATGAGTTTTTTCACAAAAATACATCTTCAACATTTAGCTAACATTATCTTACGTTCAAGTAGCATGACTTGAAAAGTAGTCTTTGGAGCCTTCAGATTTCAAATATGGTTTTTTTCCCTGTCTGCCTTCCATCTTTTGTTCTGCATACATAAAACTACAGTGAGAAAATTGTTAACAGTATTGAATTGCATTTCTTTTCCCTCTTTTTCTCCGTGTCTTATTTCTGAGGCCAATTTAATGCTCCATCTAGGTAGACTCGATACATGGAGTTGTTCCAAGTTCTGTATGTGAAAACAAGGCAAGGGTAGACTGGAGAGTTGAACATCTGCCAAAGCAAACTGGAGTGGAATAGCTTGGTTCGTCCGGTGCTGCACTTTCTAACACCACGGGGCTTTTTAAAGGTATTTCCGTTCTCAGATACATGTGGTGCATCGGGTGTCGCGAGAGGCAAGAGCCTTTGTAATGAATGAAGTCAGTGTCCTGAAGCACTTAGGTGGGATTTTGGTCATCGTAGGCCTGGCTACACTGTTTGACACCATAGTTCTTTCTTCAAGTACCACGAGCTTCTGGTGTCACGTGTATAAATGGCAGCAGGTACTACCGGGTCTTAAGAAGGCAAGCTAATGTGTATGAAATTCTTTCAGGGTTCTTTCACATTGGCACTTCAGATGTCTTCCTTCAGCTTGCAAAGTACTAAATTGGAATAGACAAGCCTCTCCAGCTTGAGTTTGAGGTACTTTGCATTTTAAGCTGCGTGTTTACTTTTAAGAAGTGCCTTGGTAGTTGATTTGAGGGCTGTCTAGGTTTAACCTGTGCCAGGGCTAAACTGGAGCAGTTGCTCTATCACCTGATGACCCCTTCCCAGAAGTAAAGGGGGATTCAGAAAAGGAGAGAAGACCCATGGGTTGGCATAAAAGCAGATTTAATGAAACAGCCAAACTAATAGCAATGCCAGTATAAAGCAAACACTGTTACCCTCAGCCTGGCAAATGTGAGTCAGTCACAATTAACAGGAAAGCAGTCCTTGGGAGTAGGAGAAAGAGAAGGAGGAGCCTGAGCAGAAAGCCTTCCCACCTGCCCCCCTCTCAGCAAACTTCCCTCTTTATACTGAGTGTGACATTGATGCGATGGGATACACGTGTAGCCAGCTCAGCTCAGCTTCCCTGGCTGACTCCAGACTGCTAATGGACTGCAGGCTGTGGCTGGCCTGTGATTCTGTCCCAGTGAAACCAGGGCAAGGGTTTAGGAGTGTATTTCAATAGAAGTATAATGATTAGAGTAAGTTCAAGGGAAAACAAGAATGAAAAGAAGCCCAGGAAACCTGACCTATTAGGAGATCACTGAATGATCTGAATTTCTTTAGCTTAGGATAAGGTTGGGAAGGGAAGAGGAAATAAACGTGTCTTTGAATACCGAAAAACTTACTGAAAATAACAAAGGGTTCAGATCGTGTCCACAGTTGCTATGCATGAGAGAATTAGATTTTACTATTAGATCAGACTTTCCTGTGTGCATTAAACTAGACTGTAGTAAGTCCTGGTGACTCTGCTGAGAAGTGAAAGAAAGGAAGATTGGCTTTGGATATTTGTGGGATTTACACTAACGGCTAACACTGCTGTGAAATGAAAGAACTGAAGATGGAAAGGGACTACTGATTACCTTCTGCAGACTCTATACCTTATCTGCTGTAGGTCGAACTCATTCACAAATGAACACTGTCTTTATGATAGTGTTACTTTTACCCTGTAAATTGGAAATGGATTGTCATTTATGAATTGAGTGTATTCATACTCTGGACAGACTCCACCTGCCTGTCTGAAAGAAAACATCCTCCCAGTTTTACTACAAAATTCTGGATTTTTTCCTTTATCTAATACTAGCCTAAAGAAAGCGGAGATTTGAGTTGCCTCTCAGGCTGGAAAAGTACCACTGACAACGTAACTGCCAAAATAGTTTTCTTGGAAATGGATGAGAGGTTTTGTAAAGGTCCCCAGAAAGCCTCTTGATCTACCTGTTTTGTCTTAGACATCTTAAGACAATCTGCTGTGCACGGGAAGGACTCAAGTATACAAAAGTGTGTTTAGGGAGTTCATTGTGAGTATGGTGCATGGTAAATTAATGAGCTATTTTGCTAGAGTAAAGACATGTAAATAAAAGGGATCACTATTTGCTCTAGACATGAAGGTCAGGAGGTTCCCTGTCACGACCTCCGCCGCAGATAATAAAATGCACTTAATTGCTGCATCCAAGCTTGCAGGCTCTGACTAAAGCAGGGTATGTCTCAGGATTTTAACCTTACTAGAAATTTTGATAGAGTTAGAATTTACTTCCAAATTCTAGATGCTGAATGTCATCATTTCTTTCTCTATTACATTAAAGTCCTTCCTTAAACCTTAGGATGAGAGCATAATCGATGTAGGAACGGACAACAGGAGCTTCTCTGTAGTTTCCTATATGATTCTCTTGGTTTTTTGATTGGGTTTGGTGTGTTTTTTTTGTTTTGTTTCTTTGTTTTATGATTGCTATCTTGTAATAGCTCTTCTCAAAGCATCTGTCTTCTTAGTGAACTGATAAGACTGTAAGCTTAGAGTATTTTCCAGGCATGGTATCTCTGTCTCTCCCATTCCCTTCTCCAGCTCAAACATAGCACGTGTATGGGAGGGGTCACACGGATGCTATACACAAGTTACAGTGAGCATGACTATTAGGAAAAGCAGAACGTTTTCTTTCCTGAAGGTGAAATTGGTCATCACTGAATTGTATGAATAATAAATATGGAGGATCCTTGAAGGTAAACAGACCAAGCTTACTCTGAGGAGGAAAAAAATAGAAAATAAAAGTGAGAGAGATGTCCTTCCATTTTTCAGTCAAGAGAAATATTTAACAATTTTACTAAGATTGCTGCCTGAAAAAGTATAGCTCTGTTGTCTAATTTGGAAACTGCTAGGTCTGCTAGAAACCAAGAGGTTTGATATGAAAAAGTAAAATACTAGATGAAATTAAACTTTATTTTCTGATGGAAAGCGTTAAGTGTTTTTTGAAATATTTCTGGTACAAAATTGTATGGTGCTGTTCAAGAGAAAACATTTTTAAATATGGGGTGTTCTCATAGCAAGACAAAATAGAGTGAATTTTAACAAAAAAATTTGGGCCTCTTAAAGAGGAGCAAGTACTCATCTTTGTTTGAAGCAATGCTCTTTATGTTTGGAAGCTGTTCAGCCATGAAGATAACCTGCACAGCACGTATGTGAAAGGATGACAGAAGTTATTACATCACCTCTTGGTGTGTGTCTGTGGTATGTGCTGTTGATCTTTAATTTTTTTTAGCCTTTTTCATTGCAGCAGACTGCCTACTTCTGTGACGGTGAATTGGGAAAGATATTTTATAATCATACTATGATGATTACTGCACTCTTATTGTTAATTTCTCTAGCTGTGGAATAAAAAGTCCCTGTTTTGAGTTAGGGTAGTATTTGTCAGAAGCATGTATCCTTGGGGTGTCTGTCCCAGTTATGCTGAGTTACAAATCCTGGAATATTCAGTTTGGCTCTGTTTAATGGGACTTATTAGAGCTTAGCCTTTAAAACCTTAGGTGTCTTCATGAAGACAACCTAAGATCATCTGCAGAGGTACTAAAGCTGATAAACTACTCCCTAATTTCCCAGTGTCATCCCTCTACTGCTTGCATAGATGAATGTGGTTTGGAAGGCAGAGAAGGAAAATAAGCAAGGGAAGAGCACTTGTGAAGAAAAAAAACAACTTTGAAACAAACCCCCACCCTCCCCAAACCTCCAAACCCTAGGATTTAGGAGCAGACACTGGACGAGGAAGTGTTTGTGTTTTACAGACGTCTGTGAAAAGGAAGCTGGTCAGGTATCTGAAGGGAGAAGGAAGAAAAGAATAAAAATCTGAATGGTAAGAGTCCTTGCCTGGTCAGGAAGAGTGGGGCAGGGTGGGAACCATCCAAAGTAGATGGCTACTTTGGCATTTACAGAGAGAAGACACTATGAAAGCCATTGGTCACTTCTCGTGCCGGTCCGTTGCTCTCCACCAGGGTATATGACAGCTATTATTGTTTAATTCTTTTCTTGCTTGAATAGCAGAGCTTTGTGGAGTGAACCAGAAGGTGATCAACAGTTGTTGAAACAAGCAGGTTTCAATGCAAAATCATAATGCAAAATTTAATTTTAGGTCGGATATTTAAAAATCAACTTAAAAGTGATATACAGCGTAAGTTCAATCAGTAGTCAAGGCTTTGAACTCAGGCACCCTAGAATTAGGAAATTCTGTAAAACCGTAGCTTTTTCATGCTTATGAATTCTAACAGCCTGCATTTCAGACCATTCTACCTCAATTGATCTTAAAACTAGAGGGTACTCATTCAAGGAGCTACTGCTTGTATTTTGAGGTCACTCTAGCTGTGATACCAGCATTTCAGGTGTAGTCCTCACAGCGTATTTTGGGTAGAGTGCTATTTGCCTGTCTTTCTGATAAATCGAGCCAGTATTGGGGTGGGTTGCACATAACCACTCTTCAGCTGCCTATCAGTTCCTGGAGGTGCAGGGATGGCCTGTTGGACAACTGTCATTTTGGCATTGTCAAAGATATGTGAAAGCACATTCCATGTGTGCAAAGTGGTGGCCAACAGCTTTAAGGACTTTGGTAGGGTTTATCTAGACTCCTGGTATTGGAATATTGAGCATCTCAACAACAAACTCCTGCTGTGGATCTTGCTGTGAATGAACTGGCCCATTAACCTTAGCACCCAGTTCTCTTTGGGCAGTGTCCCTCGTGCATGTCATGTGTGGACTTCTCTCTTGAATGAAGAGTGAAAAAACAGTATTTTTTTTTTTTCTTATAGTCCTACACAGTAGAAAAGGAGAAAAACTAATAGGACTCTGATGTTTGTTTTCCAAATCTGGAGTGCTTGACTTCACAAGCTTACTAGTCTTTTTAAATGCAATAAAAAAAAAGAAAAAGTATATGACTCCAGTATTGCTCAGTCCAGTTGTGCAGGCAACTGAAGTGAAAAAGTAAACCCAAACTTCTGGTGTTTGGATTCAGCTCTGAGTTTTGCTTCAGACACGTTGCCTGATTTCTGCAACTCCCCCCAGTTCTCCCATGGTTATAGGCTTAGATTTTTGAACTAATTCTTAATGTACTTTTAAATATATATAATTTTTTTTAATTATTTTTTTTCTGTGTTTCTTAAATGCCACACTAAAAAAAAAATGTGGCTACCTGAACCTTTGTGTCTGCAGTAACTCATAGGAGTTCCTACAACCATCAGATGCTAGTGTGTTTGAATGCATTCTTATGCTGTTGTGAAAAGCTAGGAAATAAAGTGTATCTGCAAGCTTCACAGCCCCCTTCCTTCCAGTTAGCTATGATTTCCATAAACCTGGGATCCTATTTGCTGCAACCTCGCTAGGTAAGAGAAAGGGAATGGGTTTGAAGTTTGCCTTACTACTGAACTCAAGCCAAATAGTGACTAATGAACACAGCAGATGTTTCTACTTTTGAAGGCTTTTTTTGGAAAGAACTTTATTAACCAATTTATCCTTCCTCCCAGGAGATAGCAGGACAGCAGTGTAGCTGAGATCTGACAATTCATTGCATCAGAGAAGAAAATATTAATGTTGACCCTTGCTGTGTTGACAGTAGGATTTGAATCTAACCTTCTGCTCTTTTTTGCACAGAACAACACATCCGAGTAGAGTTTTCTTCAAATCCTTCAGCTACTGTGCTACATAATGATGTCAGCCACGTTTTTAGCCATTTGGAATATAACAAGCCAGCTTTTGCATGCAAATCCAGGGTAGCTCTATTGACTTCATATCGTTACTCCAGATATTTATTCATCTTACCGTGAGATCATAATCTGACCTCTGCTTTTGATGAACAAACAACCCATGTTTGATTTCATTTGCCATTGGGATAGGAGGGCTGTGGAGCTGAAAGGTTATAGCAAGTTCCTTCTCTCCTTTTGATGATGAGCTCTCAAAGACATTCATCTGTAATTAATCATGTTAAGCATGAGAGAGGATGGCTGTGTTGAAGTTTCTTACCAGAAAGTGCAAGGAACTTTTTGCAGGCAACCTCATTTCTAAAGTTCTTTTTGTGTTTCAGTGGATGTTCTCCTACCTTCCCTTCCTGTTGGGAAGTCAAGGGTAGCAGCTGTGAGGATCCCTGTGTCAGACAGCCAGTGAACAGGAGATGGTTGTTGTTGCTGTAGTCATTTTTCATAGTTATGCAAGTAGGTAGTGAAAAAGAGAATACGAGCGTGGAGATGTCCTCATAGTCCTAGGTGTTTGCAGCCCTTCCCCAGAGACTCCCCCTCTGGGTGAAAGGAATCTCCATTCCTTGGTACCTTGCTCTGCTGGACCCAGGAGAGCGAGTGGCCACTTCCATAGACAGAGCAAGGTTTTGCATGGCTCCTCTCCCTCCCTTTCTCTCATTATGTGCAACCATTCCCCTAAGGCCCAGCACCAGGCTCTTGCTCTGAACACTGCAGTTCCCTCATCCTGCACCCAAGAGTTCAGGATGCTAAGATATTTTAAGCATCTCTTGCAGGTGGCCTGTGTGTCAAGGACTTACGACCTTGAAAACTGGTTGTTCTTTGATCACCCTCTGTTCCATTGTTCAGGAAATATACTTAACTACAAGGGGTGAAGTCAAAAATGATGTAATCACGGAGCCATTAATCAGTGGAGTCATTGTGCTTTTCCAGGTGGAAAATACTAACAACAGTTAGTTATGCTCACATCTGCATAGAATATGTACAATAAATTATGCACAAAATCAAACATCTTCTGAGTGAGCAGCATTATTTAGGGCATGCTTCCAGAAACCAGAAAAAACAAAGGCACTTGATAAGCAGGTAGTTGCATCACTTCTACTGATTGCTTGCAGATTTCTGCTGGCACAAAACAACGGAGCAATGTGGGTTCACAAACCGGTTTGTTGTCTTGAGCCATTCAGTTGGTGTGAGAATAGTCTCCTTGGAGAGCCTTTTTCTGTGCGTGTGTACATCATGATCTCTCTAGCTTGTTCATTTCAGCTCTGAGATTCAGAAGATGCTAAGCTTAAAGGTCAGTAACTTTCCAGTGCTGATTTCTGGGTTTCAAATCCTGTGCTGAGGTGAATGTAGGAATTAAATGCAAAACTGAGCTATGCTTAAATTCCTTTTAAACATTAACTTTTAAAAATAGGCTGACGCCTGTAAAAGGCCATTTTAGACCAAAAATAGGCTGGTTTTGATGTTCAGATAAATTCAATTTAGTCCATACGATCTATCCGTATTCAAAAAGTAGTGTCGATTTCAAGGCAGTTGGGAAAAGCCCTAGAACACTCAATTTCTAAGCAACAAGGGTTGCTTTGCTTTTGTCACTGGATGTGTGTTGTTCTGTAGTAACATCCCTGTGATGATACGTGTGTGTACTGAATGCTCCTGGGCACACTTCCTAGCTGAAAATTCAGGAGTTTCCAGCATACATCATTGTGCTCCTATGCAACGTGGAAGCTTCTTGCAGAGCTGTGTTGGTATATGCCTTGCACAGGCTTGTGGAAGGGCAGAGACAGTCCTTTGAGTCTTCTCTTTCTGTGGCAGGATGCTCTGGCTCTGAGCTGGCGAGGGGAAGAACAGAACCAGACCTGGCAAAACCTGAATCTGGTGTTTCAGTCTGTGGTAACTGTAAACAGAGGCTGCTTCAGTTTAATACCCTGTGTGCTGGGAAGGGGTGTGGAATTGGACAGCATATCTAAAATTGGGATATTCCCCCCCTTCCCCCCTCTTTTTTAAGTTTACTTTGCTCCAGGAAGTGGTGTCTGCTTAGAGGTGGTCTAATAGTAAGTTTTAACTGTGGTGCTGCTTTCTTCTTGCTCGTATATTGGACTGAGTGTTTATACTGAAGTGTTAAACTGTGATTCCGAGCACCTCCAATCTGATCTGGGCCTTATTTTACGAGCTAGTATACATATGGGCCACATAGTGATAATTTACTGCAAAGAGCTTTTGAGCTACTGCTGTTCTTGTGTGGCTTCACTTTGTTTCATGTGACTTAAGGTGGGAAGGAGGCTCTTGACCTAAATACTGCATTAATATTTCACTTGTCTTCTTGTTAGATATTTTCACGAGGTTGTAAGTGTACTGGAAGACAAGCAGCTTAAGGATGAGTTCTGAAGCTGTTTAGCTGAACTTGGAATATCTTTCTTGGAGCAGGACACAGAAGGAAAGAATAGTGGAAAAAAAAGGCAGCAACTGAAGAGGGGGGAAAAGCTGGATGGGTTTTACAACCATAAATGGTAAAAGTAACCTTGCTTTGCTGCCAGCAAGCAGAACGATGGAATAAGGTTTTGATTTACAGGAACAGCTCAGCGAGGGCCTTGTAGAGTGCTTCATGCCTGCTATAAAAATGTGATTAGCTATAAAATGGGAGAGATTTAACAAGAGAATTTAGGCATCAGGAACAGTGCTGTTTCACACAGAATGTGGGTGCATGCCTTTAGAGTTCTGGGAACACAAGCTAGCTTGGAAAACATGAAGTTTTCCAAGAGAGAATGTGGATAATTTTGACTTATTACCTGAACGTGTTGAATTTTGGTTCTTTACCCCTTCATCACAAGGTCTCTAAAATTAAACAACATTTATCCCTTGCAATTATTTCTTCAGATAATTGTCTCCTAGGAGCTAGGCTTACATTAAGCTGCCTAAGGGCATACAGGTAGGTGTGAGATGCTTTCCACTAATTTCAGTATTCTGTATTCAGTATTCTTATAGAGCCTGTATGTTCTTTCCCTATCTGTATATTCCAGTTTTATTCAAGAAGGTAAATTTGTCAGCTCTAAGTTCGTGTGATCAGTTGACCAGTAAAACTTTGCAGTTGTGGACAGCGAAAGACTCCCCGTTTCAATGTTCTCCAGCTTCCAGACCTGAAGTGATAGAAGCTCAATGCTTAAGTTTCCTTAATGGAAGGCTGGTGAGCAAACAACTTATTACCAAGTGTGCCAAATGATGGTTGGGGAGTGGAGGAGGGGGAACAGTAGCATTTATGGATGCTCTGTGTCATTCCTTGCGAGGACTCCTCTGGAGGGGAGAAGACAACAGGAAATGGGAATTTCTTTCTGAGAAGCGAAGCATCAAGTTGACTATGAAGAATTAGCTGTCCCAGTTAAAATCTTAGGTCAAATGTTTCCTTTAAAGGACTTGCTTTTATTCAGAGAGACAGGAGAAGGGGGGAACTTGGCTGTGTACCGCTGTATGTCTTAAGCTGAAAATTAATGTTGAGATTCTTTATCACTCTTAATTAAGCCAGCTTAAGCCTTGATGTGAAAAGCATTGATGTGAATGTCGTATCTTGATAGAAACTTATGGGATGGTTTGAAGTTTCATTTCTGTGTTGGAGGTATCAAAATTACACAGCTGAAAAATTGAATTTCATCTGCCGAATTCAAAACGTCGATATGCTTTTTAAGTGTGCATAACTGAAAGCCAATTAGCACTAATTTATGCTTACATATGCAATCCGTGCTACTATTTTACATGGTCCTGCCAATATTTCAGTTCTAAACTCTTCAAGGTTTTGAAGCTCTGTGCAGTGGTAAAGCTGTGTTCCAAATTCTGGAGGACATTATCCTCAAGAGGTCAGGGATAAAAGACTGGTACTAGAAGAACTGCCTTTTTTAAAGTTTTGTAGCATGCACAAAAAAAAATAAAATGCAGTGATCATGAATGTGATCATAGAATGACTTAGCTTGGAAATGACCCTTAAGATCATAGAGTCCCACTGTTTATGTAACACTGCCAAGTCCACCATTAAACCACGTCACGAAGCACCAGATCTGTATGTCGTTTAAAAACCCCCGGGGATGGTGACTCCACCACTTCCCTGGGCAGCCTGTTCCAGGGCTTTATAACCCTTTCTGCATATAATTTTTTCCTAACGTCAGATCTAAACCTCCCTTGGTGCAACTTGAGGCCATTTCCTCTCGTCCTTGTAGTTGTTACTTGGTTGAACAGATCGACCCCCACCTCACCACAAACCTCCTTTCAGGCAGTTGTAGAGAGCAATGAGGTCTCTCCTGAGCCTCCTTCTCTCCAGGCTAAACAACCCCAGTTCCTTCAGCTGCTCCTCACAAGACTTGTTCTCTAGACCCCTCACCAGCTTTGTTGCCCTTCATTGGACACACTCTGCACCTCACTGTCTTTCTTGTAGTGAGGATCCCCAAACGGAACGCAGTATTTGAGGTGTGGCCTCACCAGTGCCAAGTACGAAGGGACGATCGCTTCCCTGGTGCTGCTGCCCACACTATTTCTGATAGTGCATTATTATATTTTTCTACTAAGTTGTCTTGAAGGATATTTGCTTAATAAAAATAAAATGGTTTTAAACTTACTTTTCAATATATCTTCCCTACAGGATCATTAAGCAACATTTTTTCAAACTACTAAGTAGTAAATCTTAACTGAAAAGACTGAGAGATCCATACAGAGACACCAATGATTTTCTGTAGTATTTAACGTACAATCGCTTTGCGAACAAGGATTGCTAAAATCTCTCAAAAAGATTATTTTTTTTGTTTTCTCCACTGCAGTTCCTGTTATTCATCAGCATCATGATATACTGAGAACTTATTGCAGTGTAACGATTTTATAGCTCTGTAAGTGTGCTTACATCAGGGTCAAGGAAATGGTAGAGATGCAGAATGCAGACTTGAATTTGGAATGCCTTTTCTTTAGCAAAAACGTAAGTGTAGCTTTTCTCCCTGTTATGTACTCTTTAAACACCGAAGGTTTAAAAAGTTAAGCCCAAAGATGCAAAATTGGTTGCTGAGTAATTGCTTCTTTAATACGAAAAAGACATTTTGCATAGACTCTGAATACAATTTTCATAAGGAAAAAAAAGTTGATTGGATATAGCATATTCACCTTCAAAAGAGGAAAGTATTTACTCAGCTGAAATTTTAAGGTCAGTGATGTTTCTTCACAGTTCAGAAGCAGAAAGAGGTTAAAAATTGGGCTACTTCTGCTAGCTCTGAAGATTTAACTTATTGCTGACTGAGGTGAGTGATAAGATTTTCCTCATCATCAGCCAGTTACCTACTGAGGAAAGGTAATTTTGCTTTATTTTCCAGTTTCCAAGAATTAATCAGGACATCCAAAATCAAAGGTACATCCTAAGTAGAGCCAAGGTCCCATGGATGTATATGATGAGAAATTAATCCTGTCAGCATCCTGCACTGTTACTGAGTGTTAATGGAAATCCATTACATACATTGTATGGAGGCTTCTGCTTGGTAAATGTTAAATAAGGATGCATCCACTTCAAACACTGTATTGGTTTAGTCATGTATCTGGGAAGGGGAATGCACAGCTGTCTTTTTTTTTTCTTTTAGTTTTTTTTTCCTTTTTAGTTTGTTTGGTTTTGTTTTTTTGTTTTGGTTTTTTTTGTTTTGATTTTTTTCTCCACTAATCATTAAGTTGTGGAAGGAAAAGCATAGTTTTCATTTTGCCTTTAAATGGTGAAGTACCTTGAAAAGTGTAGTCTTACTGTCACTGTGTTACACTAAGTGACACCTTGCTATTTTGTGGGTGTTCTGCATGCAACCATGAATTTGATCTGCCATGTACTTGTTCTGATCTCTCACTTCCTCAGCTGGAATCTGAAAACCTCTTCCTCAAGGCTAAGAAGCACGTGTAGTTACCTAGCAGTGGTTTCTTCCTTTCCTCTGTGAAGTTGCAGATGTTGAAGTGGCATCAGGTCACACTTCAGGGTAGGGAGGTAGCTGCTAAAAACCTTGGCCTTATCAGAATGTGGTTGTTTACAGAGGTGCAAAACAGAACATGCAATGCCTGAACTGTGATAAAATCTCCTCACCTTTCTTCCCCCCCCCCAAGAAATGGAAAGCTGCTGAGCAATTCAAAACTTGACACCTGTATTTCAGATTTACTAGTGCTTTGGGCGTTTTGGTCTCCAGGGCTGGCTGAGAAACACAAGGTCATATTACACAGGTAAAAACTGTGGGTTTGGGTTTTTTTTCTCTGATATTCACCTTGTAGGATCTAAAGATGATTGCCTCTGTAGCGTAAAAAGATTTTGTATCTTCTTAGTTGTATCTGTGTCTCTGTAAGTAAATGATTTTCCCCTGATCTCCCCTTTTACGTTAAATGGAAATGCAGTAGTTGCTATCAGAGCTGAACCTTGCAGTGGGGATGATTAGTTCAGACTGTAAGCCATGTCAGCACTTCCTTAACACTGGTGCAGAGGTTTTTTCCATAAATGTATGACTGAATCTCAGTCACGCTCGATACAGAAGAAATGTTGCTATAATAACAATTACCTGATCAACTTTCAGATGGATGGTGACTTGCAGGAGCACCTCCTTTTCTGCGTGTTCCCATGGGCTGACTGTTGTCTTACCAAGTCTACACATGCTATCCCCCAATGTTAGTGCTAAATTGAACTTACCTTCCTCTTTGCACCTTTGCAGGTGTGTTGTCAAATGTTTTGGGACTGCTTTTTCAGCTGTAAATTGATACCTTAAATGTATTGTTGTGACTAATCCTTGTCAACGTGAACGTCAGTACAAAGAATCACTGGTTGAGAGAATTCAGAATTACTCTACTGCAGTGAAGTTTTGGATAGTACTGACTTCCCCTTAGACTGTGTTCATTACTTATGTAGATGAAAATAGACATTTCTTGCATAGACAAAAATGTCTGTTTGGCATAGCAGTCCTGCTTAGGATTTAATGAATAATTTTGTTTCACTCTATTAATCTCTACTAATCTCTCTTCAAGTATTAATCTCTCTATTTTTATTCTTATATCAGGTAACCTGCCTAATAGTAACATGAATTAATGTAAAAGGCAAAAGTTGATACTTGTAAACTTTTATTAAAAAGGCCTTGACGTAACAGTTTTATTCACACAATGGAAAATACCATTGCCCCACGAAGAAAATGCAGCATAAATATCCAGTGTTAGGACTTAGTCTTGTGCTTTTCTTTTTTTTTATTCATTTCCTTCAGTTTATTAATGTATTTAAGACCGTGGGTTGAGGTTTTTGCTCTGAACGGAGCATACTCCTTCACAGTGCAACATATTAAAATACTTAAAATATTTGGTGAGCAATACCACATGCCTGACATTTCATGTAAACTAGTGAAATGCCCTAAGGGCATTGGTAGCACTAGTTCATCATTTCTCCTTTGCCCCAGGGGTTGAAAGAGAGCATCTTCTCTAGTGCTGTAAAGGGGAGAGAGTATGATGCTTTCTTTGTTCCTTTCTTATCTGACAAAGACAACTCCCCACCAGTGGAACTTTGAGTACTTGCTACATGTTATTTGAGCAGACAAACCTATTGGCCAAAGCAGAACTTTATTATTCATCAGTGCAATAAAACCTGACCACAGCTGTTTAGCTGTGTTGCTCCAACTTCATCATTTTTCCAGTGGTGGCTGTGTACTATCTTGTATCTCAATTTGGGTTCCCACATACTCCAATTTTGATGCCATTAGGACATGAAGAAACCAAATGAGGATGGTTTTGTGTTTGAGAGAGAGCAGGGGATGCTGGAAGTGTACGCACATATACATACGTGTGGGGTTTTTTTCCAAAGAACTGGGCCCTTACCACTTTCCAGTGTGAAGTAGGTCCCACTGATAAGCAGTGGTAGATCAGTGCCTCCTTTACAGCCAAAGAACTTGCCCTTCTTAGGAACACGTTGTTTACCTGGTTTTATGAGGAAGCAGAAAAAGTACAGACACTAACTTATTTGCAAGCACAGGTCTCTTGGCTGAGTGTAAAGCGTGGATGTCTGTCATAGACTTAATCGTGTCTGGTCAGTGATAGGAGAGTCAGCATGTAATGAACATCACACTTTATGGCTACATCTCGGGGCGGGGGGGTTGGATAGTCCATCAGCACTCCTGTTTACTGAAAGGTGTTTCTGTGCTGGTGCTTATGTAAGCGTGCCACTATAACTGGGCCATAATGGCACAGGTATGGCTAGGTACCCACTGGCAAATCTGTTTTCCCCTTTAGTATGCAGGTAAAGAAAAAGAGTGATGATCATCTTCAGGACCCAGGAGTCTGAATAGAGCAGAGCTGCTTCTGCTGAGTTCCAGAATCCTACAGAAAATTTGTCATAGGACTGAGCGGAGGAGACTTGCTTGTAATTCTCCCAAAGCCCAGCTTTTATCCAAACCCAGTTAAGATGTGTCCTCTGGCCAGTAACCTGCTTGTAAATACGTTGAAATTAATTCCACTGGAACCTGCACAGAGTACTTAGGGTGGAGAAGACTGTTACTGACTGTGTAAAAACTACTGAGTGGTTCCACATGTTGAATTTCCTTCCCCTTGTTGTTCACATCACCACCAAACCTTCTCTCTGGCAAGCACACCCTTGCTCTCAGGTAGTTAGGATTGGCGTTGAGAAGTAGAATGTAACATTCTTTTCTCTGTCTTCATGCCCTTGCCTGTATTTTTTCCCCTCCCTTAAATCCCATATGTTTACTGTACTTGGTTATGCCCTCTTGGATCCTTAAAGCTCCAAACTTTATTTATTCTTGTCTGCATTCCTTTTTATACCCACAGAAATTAATTTAATTTCCTGTGCATACCTACCTCCCCCTCTTTTCTTTTTCTTTTTTTTTCTTCCCCCTATCTGCTGTACTTTTGTACTGTTTCTCATTAGCCTTTTCTGGGAGGCTTTGAGAAAATTCACAAAGCAGAGAGGGCCTGATCCCAGTAACTACTACTCCCCACCACCCAACTCCCTCTACCCCCAAAACTCAACGCTTCTTTAACAGAAATTTAGATATTTAACTGTGACCTAACATTCAAGCACAAAGATTGCTTTTTAACTTTTACAGTCCAAGTTCAGTTACTGCTGGTCCTTGAGCAGAGGGAGTCCTTCTTCTGCAGTGTCCTTGCTCCTTGCCTCTCTTCATCCATTTTTCTTTTTGTGCAGGAATTTCTGGAGCTACGTGGAGTCAGATTTCTCAGTGAAAAGACAAGCGTAGTGTTACCTTACCACAATGGTTCTACTTGGTTTTCTTCTGGAGGTGGCAGTTCTGTGGGATTGTGATGGGATACCTACGGGTAAACCTTTTCTCAGTAGTCCTGGTTCTACAGGATAACTTGGCTTTTGGTTCTCTTCATTTCCCTGGTAGAGTTAAGCATTCTCCACGTAAACACGTACACTTTTATGGCCAAAATGAAAAGTTGAATGTCTGTAGCTGTTCTGCCTTCAGCAGTGACCTATCCTTGTGGCAGCTGTGGAGATCATTTGCATGCAGTGTGAGTAGATTACCTTTCTCTGGGACCATTTGTCGTGGGGATGATTTTGAAATGGGTGCACTTCAGAATGGAGGGTCCCCGGGGTTTTCTTGGTGATAGTTAAGGATATGGAGAAGAAGTGGTTGTGGTTAAGCTTTTGAAATACCCTCTTTTGTCTGTAGAAGTGAATCCATCAGTCTAGTTAATGGCCTGGAAGTGTATGTTGGTGTCTTAAGAATCCACTTTGTGACATTTTATTCTGGGTAGATTTGTTTTGAGTAAAGCCAAGAAATTAGACTTTCTTGGGAACAGCAGCTCTTGAGTTGTTGTAAACTCTGCTTACACATGCTGCTCTTCTTGGCAGCTTCCTCGGTGAAAGCTGTAGTTGTAAGAAAGGAATTCTGATCTGATAAGGAGTGTATTGTACTTATTAGCCTAGAGATATTACTCTTCCTACTGTTAACCTAAAACAATATGTACTCTTCTACAGTAACCCTTTTATAGCAATTGGGAGAAATGGATACAAACACTAAGAGACTTTAGCCAGGCATGACTCAGTAATGGAAGTGTTATGCATAAAGTTGAGCCTGCGGGAAAAATAGTCTGCTGCATTTTCTGTTACCACTTTTTTCCTAGTCATGGTCAATTCTGCTGCTTTTGAGGAGCTTATTACCTCTAGGACTTAGACACAAGGACTTAGTCCACCAGCTTGCCATGATGTTTTCTGATGGAGGAATCCTTTAGCTCTTTCCCTCAGTTGTTCCTAGAAAGGAAGAAGTAACAGCTCATCCTGATTTTTCTAGTTGCCTGCACCTGGAAAGTTGTGCCTGGAACATCTTTTTTTGAAAGTAGGATTGTGTTCTTCCCAGACATCCAGTGGAAAACCAACACTTGATGTAAGCTGTTGCCTGAATTCAGTTTGCTATAATTCTGTTTAGTTGAGGAAAATGTAATTTAAGTTCTACTAGCAATTGAAGAAGTAGTCATTGCGTTGTGGTGAAATGCTAAACAGAGAAGACAACTATAGTTAATGTAATGTCCTGATTGTTTTCTGGAGAGCTGCATGTATTTGGCTTTTCCCATGATATTAACTGCTTTGTATTTTATGACCTCCTTCAATCAAACATGTTTCCGTTCTTCGAGCCTTTCCCTCTGATGCCTACTGACCAACTTATTCAAGTTTTAGTATCAGGCTAATGCAGGAATCCTTTGCAATTGCTCTGATATGAATGGGGTTCAGAATACTTACACCTGTGTAGGCACAAGAATTGTGAGCAGAGGTTCAGTTTATACCTTTGACTGTATGATTATTGCTTGGTGGTTACTTAAAAATGGGTTTGGGACAAGCAGAGGAAAAAAGTCTATACAAAACCAGCACTACTCTTTTCAGTTAACAGAATTCAACTTATAAGAACATTTAGGGGAAAGATTGTTCTTGCAGAAACTAGCCTCTGATTTGTGACTTTTATTAAGGGCAGTATGATCATCAGTATTACTTGATAGAAAACATTTTGAAAGAAGTTCATTTTCCTCTCCCCAGCACTAGGAGAAATGTGCTTTTCCTGTTCCAGGCGTAGAAGAGCACGCTGACAGTGCTAAACGTGAGCTCTATTAGTGGCTCTTTTTGGACAAGCCATAAATGCTTCGAAGAGCTACTTTCCTGTGAACGTGTGTCCTTAGCCACACTTAAATTTCACCCTCTTTGCAGATGGTCCTTTGGGGAAGGGGGCGGAGGGTAACAAACAAAAACCAAACAAAATAACAGTTGAGCATCTTGATGGTAATCAGAAGTTTCTCATTTGGAAATGTTTTCCCCTTTAGAAATCATTGCTTTCAGCTGTGAAAATAACAGGCTTTTCCTGCAGAGAAGGAGGAGGGGGGAGGATGCATTTTAAGCATTTAAAATAAATATTCATTCTGTTTTGCAAATATGGAAAAATAATGACTCTTGTGTTAAGATCGCACAGGGATTCCATAAATTTTGCTTTCATTTGGGGATGAGTGAGGTCAGGTCAGAGGAGCACTGCTTGAGAAAGGGGCTCTTAATGTTAATGCTGAAGCTGTGCTGACACCCTTTCTGAGCAGCCTCTTCAAAAAGAAAATACCTTGGGGGCTGTATGTAAACAGAAGCCTCAAATGAAGTCCTTTCATTGGTTGCACTGGCATTATCTAGCAGCAATAGTTATCTCAGGGCTGGCTAAAGGCAGAGCACTCAAAGAGTGAGAACCACCAGTCTGTCAGAAGATGGGATGCTTCAAAACACTGTCAATCAGGTGCATTTCATATCTTCCCCTTTTCCTGAAAAGCAGCCTGACATTTCTCCGTGGTGCCTTCTCTCTGTGAGAAGAACTAACGCTGTTCAGGGGTTTTTTTTCCAAGTAGAGTCAAATATTTTACAGAAAGATACTGTGACTCAACAACATGTGACTTGGTAATTGGAGTGGAAGCCTCCAGCAAGCCTGTGGTATCGGATAGCTGGACAATAAACCCTCTTGCTGGCATGTTGCTTTCTCTGACTGTTCAAGCAGTATTGGAGGAGAAAAACAAAGCTTTGTGTGAAGGGGCTACATGTGCCACCCAGTGAGAGTTTCAGGCCTCTGTGGGTTTCTTCTGTTTTCTTTAAGAGCATAGGTCAGAGTGCCATTTGCCTGGTTTCTTCAAATTCCCCCACCACCCCCCCGAACTGGTTCCAATTCAGTCTGAGACCTCCCCTGAGTGCCCTGCTCTGAGAGCAGCGTTACCTGCTCATCTCTCCCACTGCAGCATGGAAATATTCTGTCCCACTTGGGAGGATGGGCCTCGAGTGAGAAGGTCCAGTGTTACATTGGTTTTGTGATCATTTCAAGCAAAAAGGGTGGAACTGTTTTGATGAAAGGGCTATTTTGAAATACAACAAGTAGGTATTATGCCATCTGCCAGTTGCTGGGTGGTGTTGGTAGTGGCTTTGCTTTAAAGAAAGACCATAGAGCGCGTTCCAAAGACAAGTCTCATGCCAAAGTATGGCTTAATGAAAGTACTGTGTGAAAGATGCTTTAATCAGGCACCTGGTAACATATTTATTTATTTTTATTATACTAGTCAAAGGAAGAATTTCTGGCAGAACTGCACTGGATAGGTAGCCAATGACTACTGCTTTCACAGGAGTTGCAGAAGTGCTACTTGAAGCATAATGTTAGCTTACTTAGCCTTTCCTGAATGTGATGTACAATAAAAAACAGATGCAATTTCATCTTCAGACAGGTTTAGTTTGAGTGAAAAACTTAAACCTCTGTGTGTGCTAAGAGGGTGAAGAACTAGTCAGCATGGTTTCTGTTTTCAGAAGCTTGAATAAAAAGTGAAAGGAGAATGTTTCAGTCAACAGCAGCATTTCAAGAGTACATTATTCCTCCATGTCCTGGGAGGAGGGATAAACAAGCAAGACACAAGCACAATATGGTCCTGCACATCAAAGCATAAGGAGTCCATTTTTTAATTTTGGGGCTTACATTCCTTGTTTGACATGAATTGAAGAAATGGGAAAGCTACTCCCCTTTTTTTTTGTTTTGTTTCTGGTTTTGGCTGTTTCTTTAAAACAACATTTCAGACTTAGCACAGACTGCTATTGGTCAGGACTGGTGAGTAGCTGTAATGTGTTCTCCCTGAAGCACCTAGCACAGAAGTGAGCAGTGGTGTTCAGTTGGAGTTTCTCTTTTGTTTTGGAAAAAAAGATACTGCTCCCAGTGTCTTCTGCTGTGGTCATAGACCTGCAGGAGACTGGTAGTGGCTGTTAACATACTTAGGTAGCCTAGGAATAGACTTTTATTTACATGACTAGTTTTAAAGGGTGAATAACAACATCTACAGTTGATAAAGCTTTACCAGACCAACATTGCCACAGAGTAAGATGTGGGGAAAATGAAGACATGAGCACAAACTACCAAATACTAATCTGAAAGCTTCTTTTAACGTTTGACAAAGTCTATGGCTCTGGTTGATATCACTAGAAAAATGGCTTTCGATCATTAACCTATTTTTGTTATTTCACTGTTTTCTATGCGCTGGCTCATGAGACACAATCAGTTGCTTTCTGTTTGCCTCTGATTTCTTTCGGACTAATTTGTTATGGAAGGTGAGCAGGCTGCAATAATTAAGCAATTACATTGTCAGCTTGCGTTGTGCTTCCCACTCAGATTGGATTCAGACCCGTGAGTGTAACTAAGGAGGAAACATGCATGCCAGGAAAAGTGAAAATGTTGAGCAGCAGTTCTGACATGAAACAATAGCTTTTCTGCTCTTGTGTCTTTCCTAGGGGAGGCTAAGAGATTTGACAGGAAGGTAGGTTCTGGGGTGTCAAGTGTTTTGTGGTCTGGAAGCTATCTGTTCTCAAACCTCTCTCCACATAATGTTCTTAATGAAAATGAGGAGACTCTCTCTTGTGGAGGATGACCAAGTACAACCTGCAGTTCCCCTCTGGAGTGGAGTATGTAAAAAGTATGATGTGCTGCTTAGGTTGGGACCTGTCTTTATCCTTTTTGGTGTGAAGTTAGCATTCTGTGTTTTCTAAAAGACAGCAGGTACCAGTGCAGTATTGATCTGGGAAGAAATGCAATCTGCATGTGTTTTAAACAGAGGTGGTAGAAAATCTTGTATCTTAATAAGCTAAACTCTGATTTCGGACAAAGATTAAAACAATTCAAATGCAATATTGTCTTCAAACAAGTTTTCTGCCAAACATGATACATTATGATGTAAGAAATGTTGCTTGTGAGATTTCTAGCTATTCGTGTGACACAGGTTTCTTCTGGGAGCGTTCCAAATATTGGTCTATGGATCTGGGGGATGTCTATCAACACAATTGGTGCAAAAGGCAATATCTTAAGTTATCCTTCACTGTAAATGTGGAATCTTAGAAAAAGGAAACGTTATGAAATGATTTGGATTATTTTGGCAGGATTAGCTGTTGTGGAAGCGTGAAAGAAAAATTCAGTGACTCTGGCTGTTTGGTTTTTTTCTGAGATCATCTAGAAGTGAACTCTTTTTCTGAACCCATCCTTGCAGAGTTCAGTGTTTTACAGAAGTTGCTATACAAGATGCTAACCCCATGAAGACCTGTCATGCAGGGTTCAATCCTACTCACAATGAACTGTGCCTGTAAATCCATTGGTTTTGGTCAGTGTTGTTTCTAACAAAACTTTGTCTTAACTTGGAGACCTATGTTACTAAATGCATCAGCTGGATAACGCTTTCTGACCATATATAGTCTGCCTGAGAAAAAGTACTTTAGTGAAAGTAGTATGAAGCTGGCTAAACGTAATCCTCTGGCTTCCAGAATCTTGGTTCTTCATGTTGAGAGAGCATACCTGCTTGAAAATTGGCAGATAATTTACTTTCTTCCAGTAGCACAGCTGGCAGATTATTGGCTGATCACCAATATATTAAGTTATTTGGTTCACTTTTGTTCATATTATCTCAGTTTAACTCTGGGCTTCCAAGGCATTGCTTTGATTTGAGAGCACAATTTGACCCTTACCCTCAGGGTAATGGTGCTCACTCTGAAAGAATGTAGATGTATCTAAACACTGGCTATGAATTTCATAACTGTGAGATAACTATTAGATGAGAAGCACGAGTGATAAATACAGTAGTGCAGAAGAAAAGTACTGTTAGGCAGAGAGATTTATTCTTTCTAATAAATGAGATATTTACTTCTTATGAAGGCCAATTATGATTTGATAATGAGCTGTGATTTATTTAGCAATGATATATAACTTATTCTCAGAGGCATCACGGTCAACGGATGGTCACAAGAGGAGGATTCTGTGTGTGTAGCTTTGTTAATCCAGGCATTTCCCAATGAGACGTTGGTTTCTTTCGTCTCTTAGATCCATCCAGTACCTAAAAGAACATACAGTATATTGTGGGGTTGGACACTGGTAAGTGTTAGCCTTTTTTTAGTGTACTAGATCTGATATTCTAAGTCAAGTGCTGCTTCCTGGGTACAGTGATACTGGTCTGTGTTCATCAGCTGATGCACTTTGCTGTGTTGTGAAGCAGCTGAGCAGTAGTGCATCACTGGCATATTTCTGCATCCATAAACTGTGTAGTAACTGATGGGTTTGATTTCACTCACTCCTGTGTAATATCTCTCCTTACTGAGAAGTATTACCAAGAGTTGTTTCTCTGGTTCATGGAGACTAGCTTCCCACTGACTCGGAGAATGATCCTTGGGCTTCTTAAGAGCCTTCTGTAAATGCTCTGCCTCTGTATTGGGAAGAATGGATGGTTTTTTTCAGTATTGACATGGATGCAACTAACATTCTAAGTCAGTCTCTCATAGGCTGTGTATTTTTAGTTTCCAAGTGCTACCTGACTTTAGGAGGGGTAGATTTTGCAAGGCTGCCTTAAGACAGGAGATACTGTGCATAAGTCAGGAGGAAATGTAAGGTAAGATAGAACTATTACCTGCATTCTTGCCATTGTTCCACTGATGTGGGATTTCAAGGAGACTGGATGCTTGAGGACTGCAGGACTAAGTATGACTAAAGGCTGGAATCTCCAGACAAGTCTGGAAACGGCCCCTGGGAGGATACTGTAAAACCAGATGCCCATTTGGTGACAACATACATGCTGGCAGGTTGCTTTATGCAGATAACATAGACCTCAGTTTCAGGGTGAAATAGTTACTGGTCAAAACTCACCATGCAAAAATGAGTTGGTGATAGGAATGCTGAGCGGGCACCATAAGATCACAACATTACCGAAACATCTAATGGACAATCTGGAAGTGCTTGAGTTGGAACAGTTTAAGTATTCTAGGAACTGAGCCTTGAAAGAGAAAATAAAATTGTAAATCATCTGAGGAGAAAAGCATTCAAAGTGAGCATAAACAAAGTAGATCATAATTCTCAGACAGTATGCTTGATGCAGAGTATGAAAACCCAGTATTTAGTGTTGATTTAGAAGGGTTTTTTTCCAGGGTAAGCAGATATTTATGACCTAACAAGTATTGTTATGATCAATGGCTTTCTTACGCTGAAGTGTCCTCTGCAGTACTGGCTACTCAGCCAGAATTGCAGGTGAATGTGGCCCAAAGTCCAGACCCTTTCTTCTACTCTGTTAAAAAAAGCACCAAAAAGTAACAGAACTCTACCAGTGCCAGTGTATTTCCATTTCAGTACATTTAGATTGGTAGGCTGTTAGTCCTGATGTTGAGTTTCAAAGTACTTGGTTCACTTCTCTATGCCAAAAGTTAAGTCCTTCACATATGTTTGTAAATTCAGGCATCCAAGCATCACTTACATTTCTTTTGCTCCTGCTAGTTAAATGTTACACAAACATCTTTACAAGCATTAAGCTTGTAATTAGTTTGCTTAAAGATTTGATGATGACAATAAATCACCTGAGGGCTTGTTTTATTACAGAATTTGGCTATTTAATGATTGCTTTGAAAATGCTAACCTAATTGTGCTCCTTCTGTGTGGAATAAACTCCTATTTTAAAAAGCATCTACTGTTCTCAAATATGGAAATCTAGTTTGTTCCATCCCTCAGCACACCCATTTTTATTTATCCTGGAAAAACTTTTCTCTGAGTTTTAACCACTAAAAGACTAACCCTGCCTGGTACATCTATGCAGAAGGAAATATGGAAAGCCAACTGGTAGGAAGAATTCCCCCTCGTATTTTTGACCCATGTGGTTTTTAAGTAGTGTGTTTGATTTCTGTGTGAGGTGCTCTGGTCCTGTTGCCTGTAAATTGCTAGTCTAGATCTGGTGAGGCTGGTCTGCTTCTGCAGCTGGTAAACCCTGCTCTTTTGTGGCACTGCAGTTGTAATGAAATCTTCTTAAGCTCTGTATTTATGTTGCTGTACATGGTGGGGGATGGAGCTGTGGGGCAGGATGGGTGAAAAAGAAATAAATTCTACTTGTTTCACTCAAAGGGTGTGATAGGTGAGTTTTGCCCCTGATGGACCTCAGATTTTAACTTGGCTTGTGCTTCAGGAGGTTTCAGGAAGGCTCTCTAAGTATCTTGCTGCTAGTTAAAATTCAGTGCTGTGCTCCTTGTTTCAGAGATGTTGCATATAGCGAGGGAAAGGGAGAAGAACAAAGCTCTGAATTTGTTTAATTGCCAGTGGTTTTTCCTGGCACTCTTAGCATGCTCTTGATGATGCTATTTATGGGTGCCCATCGCCAGAAATAACATTCATGTCAAATTACTCTTCCCGATTGACAAAAAATTATCTCTCCAGCATGTTGCCCCATTTAAGCCATTTGTTCCCTCTCAGCTATCGTTTGTTGTTTTAAACCCCTTTGGTGAATGTTTTCAAATCTTGTGCTCGTTCTGTATTTTTTTCACTCTTTAAGGGGAAAAAAAAAAAAGTAGGTCTATAATTGAGTATTGGAAAGTTGGTTCTGGCAAATGTAAAATGTTTTACAGTAATTTTGCAGCTGTTTGTTTTCTGTATCTCAACTGCTTTCTCCTCCTCAGGCATCAGTATCTCTCCCACTCGTCAGCTACTGTTCGTTTTATTATATATGAATGTTTTTCTGACTAGTAGTGTGGATTTTTCACGCAAGGAAGAGAAGTGTTCTTTGTTGTCCAAAAGAAATGCGGATTTCAAGTCTTGATGCACAGATCTCTATCTGAATTCCCAAGTTTCTTGTCTTGTGGCAGTATTCAGCTGGCATCTGTGGTGAGCAGTATATTCCGTGCTGTTCGAGTGGCCAATATCTAGTCCCCAGATGCTATGAATTATCAGTTTTTCATTGAAATAGCTTAATTTTGATGGGGAATCAGTGGTTCTTTTTTGCTAAAAATGAGCATCTGTTACAGATAAGCTGAATTACGACGGAATTTTGTTTTTAAAGGGAATTAAGATCCTTATATGCTTTCCCAGATGTCTTCCTGGGGATATCTATTGCAAATATGTAAGTTTGTAAAGGAAAACTAGTTTTCTAAGTGTCAACACCACCAACTGCAAGCAGCTGTCTCCTTTTTTTCTGTCTGCAGCTGCCTGTCTTGGGTAACCAGATGATTTTTGTATTCTCACCTGCCGTTTGCACATTTCCAAGTTCTGGCTGCCATGCTAACTCCAGCCTTCTTTCTCCCCTCAGGGTTTGGCCATATGTGGTCATCAAATCATAGTGGTCAGCTGCTGAGACTGATTAAGTCATTTAGCTGTTCAGGTCTGAAATAAATTAAGCAGCATGAAGTAAGGCCGATCTCCCCTACGCAGCTGTCAGACTTGCATCTCCTTCCAGAAGAAAGACACGTTGTTTGCTTACCCAGTACATCAAATGGCAAATAAGCTTGTGTTTTTGTGCTTGCCTTGGAACGGCCACGGTCTTGGAAAGGCTGGAAGAACAGTTGGAGCCAAGTCAATTACCCAGAACTCCATGAGACTCATTGTTGCAATTCATCTAGGAACTGGAAATCAGAGAGGCAAGGCAGGAGAAACTTCCATTGCAAGACAGAACTCTCGAGGAACACTGCTTTGCTATGGCAATAAGGCTACCTGGAACTTGTTTTATTTTATTTTTTTTTTACTTAAAATATCAATTTGTTTCCTATCAGTTTAGTTTTGTTTTGATGTGGGGTATGTTGGGTTTCATTTGGTCTGGATTTTTTTCTGTTGTTGGGTTTGTTGTGGTTTGAGTTTTCGGTTTGGGTTTTTGTTTTGCTGTTCGTTTGGGTTTGGTTTGTTTTGTGGTTTGGTTTTTTATGGGGTGTGTGGTGTTTTTTTGTTTGTGGGGGTTTTTTTGTTTGTTTGGGGCTTTTTTGTGTGTGTGGTTTTGTTTGGTTGCTTGGGTTTTGTTTGTTAGCTTGGTTTTGAGTAATGGGACACATAATCCTAGGGGTGTTGTAAGGGCTGAGGGTATAGACGGGTCTGCCTGGGCTTTGGAGGTCAGATCTGTTTGTGA